>VWZK01002210.1:907-15382 GCA_013396935.1 Baryphthengus martii
CATTTGAAACACGTGTGCAACAGACTTTGGCATCTCTTGTACAAAATAGTTTCCTAATCCATAATTTCAAATTTTTATATATTTTTTTTTCCCCTCTTGGAAATATTTTTGCTATTTATACGGCTGCAGTTAATTTTGTCGTCACGATTTCCATTACAAGCTCTTATTTTCAAAGGGCTTTGACTAGAAACTTCCAGGGAGTTAAAGATTCTTCAGCTGAAATTTAGCATAAATTTTAATCTCATCCACTTGGTATTTCATTAAAGCAGTCTGACCTTGTTTAAGACTATCTTGAGATTATCAGAGGGTAACTCTTCTGCTTTCCAACACGAGAGTTACGTTTCCGATGTACGTTTTTGCGCACGTCTCAACAAATTACTTCAAACCCACCGAATTTAACAAGTAGAGGAGAAATCAGTAGGAGTTTTGCGCAGACATGGAGAATCACAGAGGATAATTTAAAGTCTCTCTGATGGCCCTAGGTTTTATGCTTCACAATGGAGTCAAGAAACATGCCCGTTTCGTTAAAGAATTCTGCTTACCTGATGGTTTTGAAAGACTAAACGCATCAAGTCGGATCAGCTGGTGTAGACTGGTGTCATTCCAGGGAAGATGGTGCCAGTTTAACCCCAGCTGGCCTATTCAAGTTCCTGTGTTGCCATTTTTGATATCAAATTATATGTTTTCAGTGTGGCAGCTGTTTCTGCATGGGAGTAATTGAGCACCCGTACAACTGCAGAGTCAGGATTTAGGAGCAGGTGAAACACAGCTCCTTTGTTCGCATTTTTTGTGCAAGCGCAGAACAAGTAAGTCTTTGTATAAAGGCTCAATTTAAACGTTGCTAAATGTCAAACTGTCATTTCAGTAAATGAAAAAATGGAAAGATCCTAGAATTGGGCTCTAGAAAGCCCTTGCAAGTCATGGGGCTTCAGTGTGTAGTCGTTTTTGTAGGGCTTGGCTGCAGGATCTTCCGCGGGCGTTTGTGCTGCTTCCCTCCCTCGCGTGGGTTTTGGTGAGGAAGGGCCCTTCACAGATGAGGATTTGGGGTTTTGCTTCACATGCTTCTAACAAATCATCTGAATTTTCAGGTTTTACTTAGGGGGTAAAAAAAAAAAAAAGGTAATAGGCAACATAAATTCAAATAAAGGCAGTGAAACTTTATTTAGTGTTTCTATTGCGAAAAATAACTGATCAGGTGGGGAAAAAAAAAAAAAGAAAAAAATTCTTAAACCTTTCAGATAAACTGCCTTTCCGTGTTATTTTTAACAGTATTAGCCAAGATAATTCAGGCAGAAATATACATCTCTATTTTTTTAAGTTGACAGTGTCTTTTGGAGTTTTTGCAGGATTGTTAGGTTGTTTTACCTGAGCTGCTAGAGTTAAGACTGGAGGACCAATCTTAACTTCAATGAAATGGGATTATATTTGACAATTATTTTACAAACTGAAATGTATTTATTATCACTGAATTCTCTTGTTAATATATTTTGTCTCTTCCTGTATCCACATACTGTAAATCTCTTTTTAAAGTGATATTTCAAGGGCATTAAGAAAATAAATCCTAGCCCCATTAAAGCCAGTAGAAAATTTCTCCTAATTTCAGTGGGGCTTGGATATCACCTCATTAAAAATTGAAATTAGTTCTGCAGGTTTTGGTCAGAGAATCCTTCAGCTGACTTTAAGGGGGGGGTCTTTGCCTGATTGAGTGTGTGTAAATCAGGCCAGTCGGGTAAATGTTTTTTACAAAAAAAAAAAATAATAAAAAAATGAGGGTCTGCACCGTGACCACTGCAGTTAGATTTGGAAGCGTTAGAACAAATGCTCTAATTTGTACCGTAGGAGCGAAAATATTCAGGCTGATTGATCGAGATGGACAGTCCTTTGCAAAACACGAAGTGGGAAACCAGTCTTTCTCACAAATTTTATTAGTCTGGTAGTGTTAGATCAGCAAAATGAAGGCACATGGAAGACAGACCTATCAAGCCAGAAGGGATTTTAGGCGCTCTGTTAAATCTCACAGGCTGATGGAGCGGGGCGGGGTTAGTCTGGACCATCAGAAGTTTTACATCAAGGCTGTATCAGCCCTTCCATGAGAAGATGCAGGTTGGTCCTTGCAAAAATGCGTTTTCTGGAAGGGTGTGTGTGTTTTGCTGGCTTTTTCCTAACATCAGTTGTATTTATGTAGGGATTTTAAGGTTTGTTTTTTTTATTTCTTTTTTTTTTACCTGTCATAGCTATGTAAGAGTCGAGCGTGATGATTTCCAAAACCCTCCTGATAACGCTTTTGCAAGTAAAACCAGGGAAGAGATCTGGCTAATATATCTGCTTCCATAATTAATGAATCATTAGGTGGCATCAGGGAAAATAAATCCTATCATGAGATATGAAGTGCACACCACTTCCTGGTGTTTTCACTGCACAGCCGTGTTCCATGTGCCTTTGCTTAACGCACAATGAAAAAGACTTTGTTTTACCAAATTATATATAAAGACATAATAAATCCAAGGTATTTTCCATCCAGTCATCAAAAAGCCTGAAAGAATGAACGTTGGTCAGCAAGACTTGGAATTTTTGAGATCTCTCTTGATGTGATGTATTGAAAATGAGAGCAGATACTCATTTGGTCATGTTGTTTTGATTTTACAGTTTTGTTGTTACGGTTAAAAAAAAATCCAAACAAACACAAAAGCTTTACTGTGTGAAATGAAGGAAAACGTGAGGAAAGTGGATTCATCAATAACTTTTTGTTCACTTTATGATTTTGGAGAGAATGTTGTTACACTGCTATTGTTTTTTGGTTTTGTTTTTTTTTTTTAATTGTATTTACAGTGTATACTTTGCTTAACCCTGTAAATTTTGAAATGTAACTACTGTAACCTGGAATAAATAAATAAATAAAAATAGCAATGAAGTGTTTCATGTTGCTAAACAACAGAAAGCAAGCGCAGATCTCCCGTGTGTCCTCCCCCACCTCCCTTTGGGAATAGTTTTAGGGTTTGGCTAGTTTACGTCATTTGAACTGCACGTACTTTGTGAAACCGCATAATAATAATAATACCAGGTTTTAAATAATACCAGGTTTGTGTTGTTGATCTGAACCAAACAGACTTGTCACTTCAGCCTGTGGTCTTTTATACGAAGCCTTTCTGTTTGGATCAAAGCTACCGCTGTGTCTCCTATAAAACTGTTTTGGCAAGTCACTTAAAATGAATTTTCTGGGTTTTGGTTTGGTTTTTTTTGCACGTAGAAGAGGATTAATTCAATTACTGTCATGATCAGATGATCTTAAAATTTAGGGAGGAAAGTCCTTTCCGTGTTTTGCTTAATTTTGAAGTAAATGGAGGTATCTTCAAGTTTTGTGTCCAGTGTAAACGAGGGCTTTTTTAGATCTTGTATTATTTTAAAATATCCTCCTGTTCTCTCTTGTTACATAAAAATAAATGCGGTTTAATTTAGAGTCCTGGGATTGAGGCAGAGCGTTGCCTCCCTTCACGGTGGAGATGCGGAGGTGAGTCTGGGAGAAGCTGCGTCTCCTTGGGCTTGCCATTACCTGGGTGCCTCTTGTGTGCTGCTTTAGCACGTCTCACAAAAGCATTCCTAGACGCTATTTTTAAACTCCTCAGTAATTTCCCAGTCAAAATTATTTCAGTAATTTGAGGGGACTATTGTTTTCAGCAAAGCTGAGCTCCTCTGCTCATTAGCCTTGAGCAAGCTGCAAATCTCCGCTTGCCTCAGTTTCCCCGTCGGCAACAGGAAGTTAAGAACCACCTCGGAGCTCTTTGAGGTCCACTAATGGAAATCTTTTTGTAGGAATTAAGTGCTGTAATTGTTACTGCTGTTATTGCTGTACCTGCCCTGTGTGTTCCAAAGCTTAGGGTGATGCGCGCACCTCGGTAAGGCCTCCACATCTCCTCCTTGCAAGGACACTGATGGCTCCAGGGGGAAATTCAGACCCCCAGAATTAGGCTCCTAATTTTGAAATAATTTCATTCAGGATAGTGCTCTGGAGATTTCAGTCTTTTTTTTTTTTTTTTTGTAGTTTTTTTCCTCTACTTGCAAAGAAAATATGGGGAAGTTTAAATCCCGTCCCTAAGGCTGGAATTGACGTTGCTGAACTTGAGCGGTGTAGAAGTTAGGTGCCTTGTCTGTGGTGGTTGTCTGAGCCCTTTCTCTGGAAGGAGGGCAGGAGATGATGCTCCAGGCTGCAGCTTCCAGGCTGAGGTGGCTTAACCCTGAAGTTCCTCCCTCTGACTGCAGTGGGAGGCAGTTTAGGTGATCGGCTTGGCACTGCATGCCTAAATTTAAGAAAGCTAGCGACTTAAAAGGGCTAAATGGCCAGTTCAGGTGATTGTAGCTAACGTCCTTGGTTTCCTGTGATAAAGGGTTGCTATACATCGATACACAGCTGTTGCAGCGCAATGGTATGGGGCTTCTTAACCTATAGATGAAATTTTTGGTTGATTTTTCCCCATTTTGCTTGTGCTGCCGTGATAAGGAATTAGGGGATAACAGGAATGTGGATCTTAAAAGCGCAGTTTAGACCTGTGAGTGTTGGGATGTGGCTCTGTGAAACGCCCGAGGGTGGCCAGCAGATACGAATTTACCGAATGTCTTAGGTTGCGAGCTTAAAATGAAGAGTTGACATCTGTAGACCTGGATTTTTGTGCACGTGGCTTCTGACTCTTTTGCCAAATTCGTTTTGATGAGCTGTGTAAATTAAGGGAGAATTGGACACTCGGAAATGCTGTCCTCGCGGTGACCTCTGCCTCTGAATCATTTAAAAATAAATAAATAAAAAAGCAGTCTTTCCCTCCCCGGATGACTTTAAATGTCAACAGCTGTACTTTGCTGCTGGTACTTATTAACTTTCAGCCTTGTCTTTTTCAAGCATTTATTGTTTTAGAAATGACTTCAAGCTTATCACCAGGGAAAAAAAAAAAAATCTTAAGTCTCGTAGCTACCTTGGCTTCTCAAAAGACAGGACTTTTCTTAAATAGATTGTTCAAATTACTGACCGGGGAACCTCCTAATTATGCTACATTAAATTTTGGTTCTGGCATGGTTTGTTTTGGTGTCTGGTTTTGTATCTGTTGAAATCCTATTACAGTCCGTAATTATGAGGAGTGGCTCTATTACAAAGAAATGATAAGTTACAACTCTGGTTATAGTTAATCCTTTTACCTTTTCAGCCTGAAAACATTTTTTTTTTTTTTTTTTTTTATTTATTTCCTAGTTGAAGCCAGTTGTCCTTATTTCTTGGTACCACGCGTTCACTTTGCATCACATCATCGCATGATCACTTAGTTGGCTAGGGAAATATTATTTATTTCCAAATTTAACCCCTGCCATCCTTGTAGCACTGAAAAGGAAACAGACTTTTAAAAGCAGAGGGTGTTTTAGAGGATTTTTTTAAATATTCCTTCATTGCAACTTCCATCTAGTCGTTTTCTGCAGCTTATTTAGTGGCTTATTTATTGTTTGACGTTTTTGTTTTAAAAGACACGTGGGCTTTTATTGCTTACTTCTTCTCTTCATCATCACCATTAGCTTGGCCTCCTTGGTCATTTATTGTTTATAATTACGGATGACCCTGGCATCAGGGGCCTTTTGTTTTCCAAATCTGATCCTGAAAGGCAAGGCTGAGGAAGGCAAAACCAGATCTCTGTCGCGATTGATTTGTAAATAGGCAGCTTGGTGTTTGTTTTCCAGATCGTTAAACTGGTGGCTGTTACACTGACAAATATAATTACAGCATGTAAATCATATTGAAAATATTTTTGTCTGTCTGATGTATGCTAAATTTAAGCTAAGTTATAAGGTGTGCTGTTTGGAAGTGTGGAAGATACAAGAGTGGAGCTACAGATAACAAGTTTATGCTTGTATTTCCTACTGATGAAGACTTTCACACAAGTTATTTCTATGGGTAGGTGATGAGAATATCACTCTGCATGTATATACATTTATTATACATTTTTTGCATGATTATACATGTAGGAGTGGTACAATTTTGACTTGAGACTATTGGTGCCTTTTGTCCAAATATAATTTTACTTGCGTAGACACGTCTATCTAAAAATCAAATTTTGCTTCTGCTTTTGAAGACCTTAGTTGAGAAGCAAGAGAAACAAAGACCTGAAAGAACAGTACATAGCTCCTGAAATTTTAGATAACCCATTGAAAAAATGGTCAAATAGTCAATATTGTACTTGACCCTCGTATCTTCTGCACTCGACTGTTTATTTTTATAAATCACATTATATATGTTCACGCTGAACTCTGATGATAAGACTGAAACAAAACAAGGCTCTCACGATTTCGTCCAGTTGTAACTTCTGCATGTAATTTAATCATCGGCTTTCACAAATAATTAACTGAACATCAGCCAGCTTCATTTTGAACTTTGTATTCCATTATTTTGTGGTTGCCTTTTAAAAAGAGAAAGATTGCCTGTCGGTTAATTATCGGGACTTCTTTTCCAGTCATAATCATCAGCGTTTCATGTTGCGAACAGTTTGGTCTTTAATACATTGGCATTTAACTACCCATTTATTTCTGTCGGGTCTGTTTTCAGTTTGTAATATAACATTGTTTCATGAAATTGTTGTTTCGGAGGCAGATCTGATTGGAAATATTTTGTGAATTTCTTCATGCCTTGTTGCAAAACTGATCTTTAGTAGGACTTAAGCAATGGAGTCACTCCTTAATGAAGTGTGTTGCTAATCACAAAATAGGTCTTTTTGGAAATAGTGTGTTGAAGTATGTTCCAGGGACCAAGTTAAAAACCAACAAACGACCCAAAACCCAACCAAAAAAACCCATACCCTAAAAACCTCAGTAGAAACAGATTTTCAGAGAACTAATTTTTAATCTTTTAGTCCATCATGTTCTTTCTCTCTTCAGCGTAGCCACTCCCACAATAAACCAATCTTTCCTGAAAAGTCTTTTCATTTTATTACATGTGACTTTGAAGGATTCCTTTAGTCACTTTGCAATCCTGAATCCTACATTCCTGAACACGTTATTAGTTTACGATTATTTTATATTATCCCATGCAAATTACACTCTGTACTTAACATATCCATAACAAAAAAGTCCTGCAGGCACCCAACTACCAAAACTTCCTTGGCGTTACAGAACTGATATAGCAAAGCAGCTGAGCTTTGGCACAGCCTGTTTTTTTTCTGGTTCATACTCGTTTCTGTGGATGAAGGCTTGACCCAAACGAAGTTTTGATTCTGCCATTCGGGGAGTGGGAACTCCAGCCACTTTCACCCACTCTCAGTCAGTAAGCTGGAGCTGAGATGAGGCGTTTGAGTTAAAATGTGCATCCTTTCAGAATTGCAATATTTATCTGTTCCTTCTTTGCTTCTACATTAATCCTTGTCTGGAATTTGACTGTTTTCTGAGCCTCTTCTGTTTCTAGCATGCTTTCCAATTACAAGTGTTTTTCATTCCTCACCAAGAAAACCATCCATTCTATCAAAATAGACCAAAAATAGCTTTTTGTTATTCCTCAAGAACAGATTTCAGGATCGTGTGAGCAATTTTTTTCTCCCTCTTTTCCCCTTCACTTCGGTGGCCAAAAATACACATGGCAATCATTGAATCAGAAAGCATGTTTATCACTGCACGTTTCAGTTTGGCTTCTCATTATTTTTGATTTTAAAATAAAATTTAAAAAAAAGTGCCATTTTGAAAAAGTCTCCTGTCCTTGACAGGTCAATGTTGTGGAAGGAAAGTTGCCTAGTGTTAAATTTGTTGTCACTGGATCAAAAAATTAGTATTATTCAATCAACCCTAAAGTAATGTAAGATGTCACTTGAGTATTGTGAAATTCTCTAGATAAATACCTTGTCTTGCCAAATTTAATGTCCTGTAACTTACTATTTTTTTTTTTTTATTCTAAACTGAAGTTTTTATCCTTTTAAGATTGTAAATGTAAGATGGTCAGATATGGAGATGTTTATGTGTTAATGTAAGAGATAGTACACAAATAACCGATCCATTGATAAACGTGTTTTTCTTACATCTGTGTCTTCTGTGTATGCAAAGGTTAAAATGTCTCTGTGATCTCAGACTATGCTCATTAACTGAAGTTTAATCACGTAGTTCATACTTCTTAAGAGCTTCATGTAGGAGATTTGTATTAATCTTCAACGAGTTATTTGTACTTTTAAAGGCTTCTTTCACCGTATGACGACTTCTAATCTGCGTTGCTTTTCTCTCCTTCTGCAGATGGACCTCCAGTTGTAGTTCATTGTGATATATCAGACACAAATTCAGACCCAGAAGTGGTAAACGTGGACAATCTGTTGGCGGCTGCAGTAGTTCAAGAGCACAAAAATTCTTTAGCAAATCAAGACTCGGGATCTAGCTGGAGAGCCAGAGGGCTGCTAGATGAGCTAAGTGCTGATACAGGTTTGTTTAAATTCCTTCCTCTGACCTCTGTTCCAGCATCTCGGTCAGTGTCTCTCTCTTTCTTGCTTTTGGTATTTTTACAGTTTCTACAGCTTTAAAAGTTCCTTGTGTGGATTTTGCAGTAAATCAGTGTAGGTGCTCTTTAACAGAGTCTGACATTTATTCGAAAATACAACCGATAAAAGTTGACAGAGATGCCTGCAATGTGTTTTTTGACACTAATTTTCTTAATTATTTTTTTTTTTATCCTTCCTTTGCTTCTAATTACATCTCAGAACTAAAGTCTGGAGTTTTGGTGGTGATGGTGGTGTTTGTTTTTTGTTGTTTTTTTTTTAAAAAAAATGAAAGTGATCTAAGCTTGTTACTGAATGATTGATTATGATGACCCATGCCACCAGCTAGTAAATCAATCATAATCTCATTTTAAGTATTCTAATTGTCTGTGTATGTCTCTTTTGTCTCTGTATTTCTTTAAAATACAAGCATTAATTATTCCCATGTTCCATCTGCATTTCTAAGGTACCTTAGAAAATCTGGCAGGCTAGAATCAGATAAAGACGAAGGGTGAAAAAGGTGCTGGTCAGTGGGCTTAGCATCAAGAGAAGTTTCCTTCAAGAAAGCAAGAGCAGGAATACTGAGGAAGAATTCAGAGAAGTTCCTGCAGCTCGTAAAAAATCATTTGACTTCACTAACAGGAGAGTTTAACAACGTGAAATGCTCCTGTGTTCTGGGTGCAGGGAGATAACCTGGAGTATTTTCCTATCGACTCCATCCCACCGCCTCGTATGCCAACATACTGCCTTCCTTTCCTCCCGTCTTTTTCAAAAGATGTTAAGACTTCTAGCTGCATAAGACACGGAGTCTTGCCTGCAGGGGTGGAACGCAGCAGTGTTTTGTTTCGTCCCGCGTTTTCCAAACGAAAGCCTGCCAGAGGGCACCTGCATTGGAAGTGCCCTGGTAGCTCTGAGCTGTTTTTCAATGTCTCTAAGGCTTCAAGAAATGCAAGTGTGTGGCAGATTTTGATAAGAGGTGTTCCGTTGTTATCAAGTGGACAAGTCTATTTGTTGTGTATGAGAATCCCTGCTGCCTTATTTTCACTCTGGTTTGTGGATGGATGTTGCTCCAGCCTTTCTGAAGCTAGCTGGTGTTTTCCAAGCTCACTGGTGCTGTTCTCTGGGTAACGACTGACTGTTAGCTATTTGTCCACTGATAAGCCCACTCCTTAATTAAGTGATTTGTTGAACAATTAGCACAGCTGAAATTAACTTTACTATATAGAGCTAATTAATTGGTACCTCAAATGAGCGTAAGGAAATAAAAAGTGATGTTTCTTACCAAGCTTTCTTCCACTTTCCTCTTGCAAGTACAAGGCTGTCATGCAGTTCGACATTTCTCTTCCTTCCTCCACCTATGTCCAAGGGGGCTTGGAAGGAAGAGGTTGCCAGGTTGAAAGAAAACTAGAAAACCTCTACATCCCTGGCCCTGTGGGAACGTGTCCAGACAAACTTGCTCCTGGTGCTACTGCCATGTCAAATTCTGAAAGGATCAGTCTCTTTTTCTTCATGCATACCCCTTGCCCCAGAGCCCTGTAGCCTCAGAACACTCCTGACTGCACATTTGTCAGCACTGACCTTTTCTGACCACCTCTAGGACTGTGTATTTGGAAAGCGGAGTTTTCAAATCTTACATCTTGTTCCCAAATCTAATCTTCAGCCCGTTAATTTATCTGGCTTAACAGACATGAAACAATGTGTTCCCATGGGAAAATAGATAACGTGAGCTTTATCGAAGTGAACAATCTTACTAGGACACGCTATTCCATCTTGGTGCACGGGTGAAAATTTAGGGCTGTTTTGCAAGCCCAGATGTTGCAGGGCAAACAAAACATCTCCTTTGAGCGTCATCCTAACGCTTGTGTGAAGAAATTAACAGCATAGGCGTGTTGTTAGGCATGAAATTTGTATGGCCGGAGGCTGTAAATCTATCTGTATGGTATAATCCTGATTTACACACAGCTACTGTTGCAATACTGACTTTGCTAATTGTGATTTCTCTACTGCTAATTACCTTTTTGTTGTCTGAACTTAAAGCTGTGGTAATATACTGCTCTTCGTTTATACACCTGGGGGTTCAGTTTGGGTCTGTCGAAGAGCTGGTCTGCTTTGTGCCTCCACCAGGCATTGCCCTGTCTAGCAAAAGGTGCAGGATGGTGGTACGTGATCAACACAACTTACTAAGGCAGGTTGGTGACCATACCAGTTTGCATGAATCAGTGACCAAGGGTTGAGTTCTGCTGTTCTGCTGCCCGTGCTGTGGCAGGAGTGACGTTCAGGAGCAGAGCGCTGTGAATCTCTGGGGCAGCGATCACCTAAAGTTCCCGGTTTGCGTCACCGACACAGGAATCAAAGCCTCTGAGCACTTCCATTTCACATTTCACAGTGTGCCCAGCCCCTGCTGTTAAAGAAATAACCCATGACCTGTTTTGGGACTTTCCAGCAGACGGTGATATTTGCCAAGAAATGTTCAGCTGAGCTGTAATGTTAGGAAAAGACTGCCTGGGCTATTAATTTGTTTTATCGTCAGCTGACAAATCTTTTTTTTTTTGGTCATGTGAGGTGGAAACTCCTCCTTTGGATAGATGGCAGCACCCAGGTTTCCTTCCTTCCCTTGCTAACTCCGATCAGATCTTCACTCTGCAACTCTATTTGCTTGCCTCTTTTCCAAGTACTTTCAGCAGGCATTAGAAAATTTCCCTGAAACTTGTTTTAAGTTTAATTTCTTCTCTCTGTGTCCCTCTTGATCGACCTGGGGGTCCGATCAGTTCTGCATTGTTCGCGCACCTGTGAAGTTCTCTGGATCTTTGTTGCATCCTCCGCCTCTCGTCTTTGAAGAGGTGTCCAGTTCAACTAGATCTACGTGATATATTCATCTAATCTCAAATTTCCTGCTTGGAAAATGATTCTTCCCCTGTGTAACAGAGCTGAGCGAGTGGTTTCCAAGAATTAGGTAATGTCATCTGCTTCAGGGCTGCCCAGCGTTCCCCAGGCTACTGCTAAAGAGAGACAGTAGAAATAATCTTTTTTTTAAAAACAAAAAAAAAAAGTAGGAGTTATCTATGTTGTATTGAAATGTTATTTTTTAAACTGATTTTTGAAATAATTTATTTGCTGTAAAACAAATCATCATTTTGGCCGTTTTGTGTTTTCTATGCAAATGTCATTTAAGATGTCACAACACGGCTTCACTCATTGTGGTGCAGGGCCTCCTTTGCAGAAAAGGCAACACCTGCTACACTTGTGAGTATTTAGAGAGGGTTTGTTGTTTCACAGACCAATGAACTGGGTCATGTTGAGGAGCAGTAATAAAAAAAAAATACATCCCTGCTTTATATGGAACTGAGGAAAAACATTTTTTTTTTTTTTCCCCAAGTATTTCTGATAGTGTTAGAGGAGATGCGTGGAGCAATGTGACCAGACACTTGTTTGAGTCTATTTCGATGACTGACTTCCCTACTTAAGAAAGAAAAAAAAAAAAATTTTCCTTGATATATGTGATATTTCGGTCCAGCCTTTGAGCTCAGTTTGCCACAATATCGTTGAGTTTTATTTATTGACAATATATTGTCTTCTTTCTGTGTTTCAGAGAGGTGTAGGCACAGTCTGACTCAGCATTGTTGTGAAATAACATCTGAAAAGCCTAATTGCACCGAGTGTTCTTGATGGTCTTTGTTCACATTTTTATAACAACACCATGACTAGAGCTATTGAGACTGGATAAATCCAGTGATCATCCTGTATCAGGTGAAGGGAGTGGAAGTTGAATAACTTGACATAATAAGATTTTCTGACCTTGGTGTTTCAGTATTCTTTTAATTTATTTTTTTCCCTGCTAGCTTGCAAAACTCCTTTTCCAGGTGATTTCGGGGATGTGTAAGCTGTTAAACATTGGCTGCATTTGCATTTTCCCCTTTTGTAGGTCATTTGGATCCAGACTTTTTTGCAAGTGACAAAACCACTTCTGCTAACGCCCAGATCAACGAAGAAATTAATATCACCTCTTCTGATAGCGAAGTGGAGATTGTTGGAGTTCAGGAACATGCCAGGTATGAATTCCTTTTTTCTTGCTCTAGTATTTTTTTCCTTTTATCAGAATATCTCCATTGCCAAAATTATTAAAATAAAAAAGCTCACCTCCACTTCTGTAGCTAGCTGTCCATGGCTGGTGCCCAAAAGGTAGTAAGTTTTGCTCTTGTTTTTTCTATTCTGCTGGTCGTGTTGATGTCAGGAAGTGTTTTTCTTTTGAATACTTAACAAGTTGGTAATATTCTGATTAAGTGTGATTCGATATCAAAAATTAATAGGCAAAACATACGTAGTATTAAAATACCAAATATTGAGATACTAAATTTATATACATCAGGAATTAAGATTTTACGGTTGTAGTGTGAATGTGCAAGCACATAAACAAAAGTATCTACGTGGGTTCTTATTTCCTTTCAAAATACTCACTTTAAGCATTTAATCAGCTTACAGTTTACTTAATAAACCAGTAGTTGTAAAAATACTAACAGCTTTTCAATGGCTAATGTCATAAGATAGCCCCTTCAGATTGAAAATCAGATCCCTATGAGTCTTGATTGTTTGCTTGTTTTTTTTCAAGAGTACAAGAGAGCTCAAACCCCTAAAGTACATGAGTGTGAGGCAGGCAGAGGTTTCTCTCAAGCTTAGATAGAAAGCTGTCCAGCTGTGCTTCAGCTGTTATTTTCAATAAGCATTTTTTGACGTTACTCTTCATCTTCACTCTATGATCTTTCCGTGGCTTAAAGTATTATGAAGCACCTGAACAAGACCAGCATTTTCACACAGTCTGGTGTTGACGATTTGGTGCAGTAAAAGCAAGTTAGAACAGCTTACAGACAAGCTTTTTCTAAAACTAGTCTGCTGCCTGGTGGATGGTTGGAGGTGGAAGAAGGACGTGAGCTGTTTCTCATTGTCCCTTCACTGTGTCTTTCTTGAGGAAGGGCAGATGGAAGATGTGGAGGACCCAGTTTCCTTGGGAGGGAACTACTCACGTAGTGTGGGCACAGTCCAGTGCTGCTGAATATGGAAAAGGGAAATTTTAAGGTGCTGAAGGAAGGGAGATTGAGTCCTCACTTTTAGAATAGTGAAAGTCCTTGCATCGCTAACTCTTTTGGAAGATACTAGTCCCTTAGGAAGTAGTTTTCCTGGTTGTTGATCCAGCAGCCCCAGGGCTTGGAGGATCTTTATCCTAACGATAATTGTCCTCCAGTGCTCGTTCATGTAAATCTGTCTAGCACCACGTACACACAGCCCTTCTGCCTGAGGGGCCCTGTTCAGAACCTTTCCACGCTGCTTAACTCGGTAATATTTACCACGGACAAGAATGGAAATGTTACGTAAATGCAGAATTGCCGTTTAAAATCGGGTTTCGTAGATAGGACCCAAAATAACTTCAGCAAAGACAGACATAAAGCACACTTTGGCGCTTCCCTTTGTTCATGTGCCCGTCTGCCATCTCCCAAAGACTAGACTCACTGGCTCCGTTGAGTACTCGCGCGTTTCAGCTGTTCGGCTCCTATTTAGAATTTTATTTCTCTTGCAGGTCTAGGCTTGCAGTTATGAAGTATTGATGGGCTTCTGACAGGGTTGGTGTTTGGAAAAGGTTTAGGTTTTTGATCAGTATTTTTTTGCATGCGTAGTTAGTATGGTGTTTGGATCCCGTTCTTTTGCTCACCCTGTTTTTTATCGTGCTCCGTGTTCCGTGTCGTGGTTGGACTGGCGTGAGTTGTGACACCCTAGAGTTTGTCCGTCGTTTGTAGTTTTTGGAATGGCTAGTGAAGTGGTGGTGTTTCTCATCGCTGGAATATTACTTGGCATCTACTTAGGACACCAATTCATATTTTTCAGTTTCATTAATTTATCTCCAGTAGATTTTATTTTATATGCATGTATAGAAAACAGTCTTCCTCTGTTTTTTTCCCCAGGCTGTTTCCTCGCCCCCCTCCCTTTTTTTTTTTTTTTTTTTTTTTTTTTTTTT
>VWZK01002219.1:0-14383 GCA_013396935.1 Baryphthengus martii
CGCCACCGGCAGCGGCTCGTGCGCGTGTGACGCAACGGGGCGGGAAGAGAGGGCTGGCGCGAGGTGATAAGGGCCGCCCGCCCTCAGAGGGTTTGCCCGCTTCTCTGACAGCGCCCTGCCCTGCGAGTGCTCCCTCTCATTCGGGTGGTTTGACTGCGATACTAATTGCCGTCGACCGCGTTACCGTAATTGAAGTTTTACGAGAGGTCCGAATTGGTGGCTTTCTGGGGTTGGGGTTTGTTTTTTTGAGCGCTGGGACGCTCCAGTCGGCCTTAAGGCAGCCTGGATTTCTGGTATGTCCTGTCAGGGACCCCCCCCCAGTGTATCATTTTTACACCTTCAACATGCATTTTTTTTACGTTTTAAACTTTTTGGAGTCAGTCACGTTTCAGTCCTCTTAGGTACTGAAAATTTATCATTTTCAAACGTACAGTTGAATGAGAATCTAGGTATTTTTAGCGGGCAGGCTTTGGGAGTGAAAACACCGGTGCGTGGCACCCTTGCCTAGGAGGGAATAGATCCAATCGGACCATACAGAGTCTTAGACAATGGTGTCCTAGTCTCTTGTTCTAGGAGATGGCCTAGAGCACCATTTGCCCCGAGTGTGCTGCTCAGGAAAATGTCCCTGTCTCCCAGCCTGTGATCCAAGAAGCCATTGTGGGAAGCAGTTTCTTTTACCTTTTCTACAGAAGACAGCCCTGTCGTTCTAATTCAGACAGCTATATGTAACCTACCGGGTTGTAAAGGCTTTTTACAACCTGTCAGTTCGACTGTGAGCGTGTAACAGCAGGCAAAACGGCCCGTGGCTCCAAACGTGCTCATCTGCTCTGCCGTTTTAGTAGCGGTGGCAGCAGCATAAGAATGGCGATGCTCCTATCACCTCAGGCAGCTAGGAAGGGGCAAGTGCTGCCGCTGCAAAGCAGTGCAAGCGGAAGAAATATGATGGAAATGTGCAGCTGTTTATTGTCCCATCAAATATGGTGCAATCTTCTTGTAAAGACTTCCAGGTTGATGGGCTCTGTCCCTACGGCTTCTTTGTCTTGCTACATGCATTTTAGCTTATGGATGGGCAGAGGCCCCAAATTCTGATGTTTGGGCTAGATTTGGTTACGGTCACGTGCAAGTTTTTAAAATCAGGGTGGAAGCTGAGCTGGAGCAAGAGGCCATCCTCAGTTTCTCATGCCTTGCAATGACTACCTGTGAGCAGGAGACTGCAGCAAATGCACTCCTTCACCTCTGCAGGAAGGGACACATACAGAGGTATAATGGTTATCCAGGCAGTGTAACTATTGCTCTCTTTGGTGCCTTCAAATCTCCTCCGTGTCTTCATAACCATCCGACTAGAGGATATTTGGAGATGGGTTGCTGTCTGTGGTGGGAACTGTTGCAAAACGAGCAAAGAGGTGGTTGTGCTGCCCTGACATCTGTGGTGCAATACACCTCTCACCTTTTTTCCTAGTAGTGATGTTACCTACAGTGTGTTTCTGTTTTAGTAGCAGCACAGGCAAGTACTGTTGCTCACGACATAACCTGCTGCCGCCCGAGGGGTCTCCCCTACCAGGGTGGCACCTGGCACCCTGAAAAACCCCTGTTAGCAAGTGAGAGAGGTGCCTACATCGGAGCTCGTCGCTAAATTCAGGTCTTAATCATTCACGCTGCTTTGAAAAGATGGGTTTGTGTCTGAGCTGCTTGGCTGTTCCAGAAAATTCCGTGCTGTGGATGTCCCACCGTTTTTGCTTGCGGAAGAGCCGTGCTGCTTGGCCAGGTCTGTGTGAGAATGGAGAGGTGGCTCTCATGCCTGGCTGTCTGAATTTAATATGGTAAAAAAGGAGGAACCTGCGAAGTAACAAGACAGACATGACCCACAAGTGGGGTCTTCACATTGCACATGTAAAGAAATTAGTAGTAATTTGATTAACGGGATCGCCCCGTGGGCTTGTCTTGGCCAACTCAAAAATCAGACTTCACTCACCCTTTCTTACACTATATGAATTTTAGCTAAAATGTTTTCACAAAGCATTTTGACCCAGTCTAGACAATCCCTTGCCGTCTTTCTGTAACAAGTTATTTCCAAATTATGTGTCATGTCGCTGCAGTGCAACCATTCAGACCTGATGTCTTGTAGCATGGAAAAGATGTGGTTATTTTGTGCTGGACTGTGCCCAGATTCAGTTGATGTGATATTTGAAGTCACGTGGTACTGCTTGTTTCATTTATAATCACGTGCCGTATCTTCGGAGTGCCACCTAATGTTAAATACCACTAGATTTGGGTTATTTTTATTCATACGAGGTATCTGATTGAAACGTAACTGGCAATATATGAGGTGTGCACGTACACACACACACACGGATGAATAAGTATTTTCTTAGCTCTGCGGGATTTCAGTTGCATTCCAAGGACATGATTCATTTCCTCCTTTAAAACTGGCTATTGGTGCTGAGGGTGTGGAGCTTGCCACTACAGGCCAAACAGGCGGAGTTGTCCAGGAAGGAGTTGGGCCACAGGACTGTCCAGTGGATGTGCTGAGTCAGTGGAATTCACAGACCATTTGATCCATGTCTTTTTTGAATGTTTTGAACTGCTCTTATGTCCTGGCCCTAGTGAGCACCAACTGAATCCTAGTTTCCTGGTGAGGAGGACCTTAGCTAACAGAGCTGCCATCACAGGGAAAAGAGGGTGGAAAAAAAAGAGAGCCCACTGTCCCCTGAGAGGAGATGCGCATCAGTGACAGCCGTCATTCATAACTGCCCCCGGAATCTGCCCGTGGATACGTGCTGGGATACACCTGTGAGCAGGAGAGTCCTACTGACATAAATCATGCCCTTTGTAGATCAGACATTGCCACCTTAAAAGTAGTTTGGGGTTACTGAAGCCACATTCTGTCCCAAGTGGTGGTGGCTTGGTGACTTGTGCAGATCCTCGCACATAGTGCAAGTGACACCTAGTAGGCCGAGGAGTAGTTTTCTTTCGGGTTGGTCCTACAGCAGCATCAGGTATGTAGTGCCCGTTCTCACGGTTTATGCAGTGCCATTTAGCTAGTGCCACCTTAGTGCGCGAGTATTCCTGTGGCGGCTCTTCTTGATTACACTTCTATTCCTAGAGCTCCTTGCCTTGCTCCTCACCAAAGAAGTCTAAATAAGTCCAAAAAGTTGTTATTATAATTTCCCATTTGAAATGTATTTTATTAGAAATGTTAGTCCCTTGATAAAACAATGATCAGTCTCTGATTCTGCAGTGGTGTTTTACACTTAATTAATAAATCATGCTTGCCACTTTTCATTTAGAAAGGATTTTACAGACATAATTAATTAAACCTGGCAGTATCCTTGTGGGATAAGTAAGTACTCTGACTTTTTAAATAGTGACAGTTGGGCAAACTTGTTATACTACTTTCTCAAGTCAGTGGAAGGACCAAGGCTAGAATTTAAAACTTCCTGCTGTCTTGACATCATTTAAGAGATGATTCTGCCCATCCTTTCTGAATTCCATTCTGCTATCCATGCGTGTGATGGCCGAGTTATTGGGTCCACGTGGTTCTGTGGCCTGTAACGTGCAGTGTATTGGAGTAGACTATTTTCTGCTTAAAATCTATTACCTGTTTTAACATGGAACAGAGAACAGTCTTTACAATATCTCTGTCTGGAACTGTCAAATGTATAACTGTCATAATGCTGCTATTCATTCATTCACCCTTATTATTTCCTCCAGTAGATTCCATTTTAATAGTCGTAGCAGTGCTTCATACGGTCTGTCAAGACCAAGATGACATTATGCAAGACTCTGTACTGAGAGAAGGTGGGAAGTACTCACTGGTCCTCGTTTCTAATCTGCGCATGAAAGGTGCCTGTGTTAGCGAAGGGCTCAAAAGCAGTTGTTCACAAAGTACCCAGATTAACAAAGGATGGGTCAAAAGTTGCTCTGATAAGAATCCATCTTTTCTCACTTCTAAAAGTGTTCCTTTTAGGCGAGAGACATAGAATGGTAGGCGAGAGAAAGGATGATAGGTATTGCTTAAAATACGAAACAGATGTGTTCATTCCTTTTCGAATATTCTAAGTGTGCAGAGATAATAACAAAGGTAAATTCTGTCCACTGAAGCCACTTCAAGGATTAGTGGGTTTTCCGTCTGCTAGACCGTCAGTCATGTACTATTGTAAATATGGAGGCTGGCTCATCTGGGTATATTTCCTTTTACATTTTAACCCTATCCCAAAGTGTAAGCTGCAGATAATGTATTTGCGAGACTTAAATGTGTTACACGCTTTCGCGTTATTTTTGCGTGGAGGATCGGAGCAGGATGAAAGGAAACCTTTGTGTGTGTTCTTAGGACAATAATTATGGTGCTGTATGACAAGAGGGAACATTTTTTTCCTTCGGCTACTGCGACATTGTACTGTTTGACAAAAATGTTATTAACCCTAATGCATCGAAGTTGGTATTTGCAAGTGCAGCTTCCCGCCAAATGTCAATAGTCGTCTGCTTATTTTCTGTGTCATCCCCACACTGGGTAGTGACTGTGTTCAGATACCTGATACTGGCTTGGGAGCCAGTGGGGAAGAAATACTAATATTACATTACTTATATTACCTTTGTATGAATACAATAGTTACTGTTAAATATACTTCTTGTCTCACAGTAAATACCTAGATATCAATCTCCTAACAAGTCTGTGGTGAATAACTGTACTTATTCTTCTTAAAGTCCACAGTCGGCGAATGCTTGGACATAATCACGATTTTAAATAGCTGTAAAACTGGTTTTGCCCTCACGTTGGTTTCCTTCTTGTGCTTAATATCTTTGTCTCCTTTCTATGCAAGGATGTTTAAACTGTCAGTCCTTTCAGGGAATGAACACGTACTGCTCAGCACATGTGTGTGTATTGAACCTGGGATCCTCACGTCCCTTAAGTATCATCAGCACACTTGGCCTGTTTATAAATTTTAAATAACTTTAAATTTGGCAGCAATAATTTGAGATGAATTGTCCAATCAGACAGACTGGAGAAGTTAATAGTTCAGATTTGAAGATGTTCTTAACCTTGTGTCTCCTCTGATGTACTAGCCATAGGGTTTAGATTTGGTCTGTTGTGGTTAATTTTAATTGAACGCAACTGGAGAGCGGTGAACGGGTTGGTTGTAGCGTACAGTGTATTTTATAGGAAAACAATACCAAAAATAGGTGTCTGCCTCTTTACTTTTGCCCTCTTTTAATGAAGCTAACTGCTTTTAATTATAGCTTGCAGCAACGCTATGCTGAATTACTGAATCTCTGTGTAAGGACTGGATTCTCGTTTCTTAACTGGTCTGCGAATGTTTGGCAACTTTGCAAAAAGCCGAAGCTAAGAGTGAGCGTACAGTCTAAGATGTATATTAGGTACATGGTGGATCTCTATTAATCTGTGAGACCCCTATGCCCTAAAGTTTTTAAGAACCAGGAGAGAGTGAACATTGCACGCCCTTGCAATGTGAGCTTCTGATCCCATTGTGACACTGTTGACAATTATTCGAATCTCCTAGACCAAAGGAAGTTACACGGAAACGATCAGCTGACAGGAAAAAAATAAAAATCAAGGTATCCTCATTTGTTTTTCATCTGAAATGAAAGTTGATTTGGAAATGCTCCTTGCTAAAACTGAAGTTGTATTTCCAGTAGTTGGGAGGAGCTCCCGATTTACATTACCCCACCCACATCTGCTTGCTTTCGGTTTACCTGGGGAGATTCTACAAAGGAACTGAAGGAGAAGAGGAGGACAGCGGCGAAAGGGAGAGCACACAGGACAGATCTAAAAAGACAGAAATCTAGAGCAGAGTGCCTCAAGTGGGTAAACCTTCATTTTGGGTTACATCCAGCAGAAGTAGCACTTTGTTAGCAGCCTATGGCGTGTTGGGGATGTTTTTAAGTCCTGTTTAAAGCAGATTGTGTCACTGATTCATTCGTCTCTTGATAAAATGCTATGGGATCCTCACCTAGTGTAAATTTTGAAAGCTTCATTGGCTTGAGGGAGAAATGTCTTAAGGATCCAGTCTGTAGTGTGGAGAAGCCTCCTACTTTGGGTGCTGAGTTTGGTATGGCTTCCTTTTGACTGGATCAGTATGAGCCCCACTGACATTCAGACAACATTCTTCTTATAGTAATATTTGTCTTCTTGTGTAGGGAATGTTCTGTTACCTTAAGGAGGACCTATAAATCAATAATCATGAATTCAACTTATTCTTTCTTTCTCTTTAAAAGAAATCCTATAAATAATTTTTAGGGAAAATGCTTGGTCCTGTTTGGGTTTTTACAGTCAGTTTGAGTTGGAGAATACTGACATTCCAACATTACAGACATACGTAGCTTCTCGCTGGCTCGATATTGGAATAGTTTGCCATTTTGTTTCTATGACATCTTTTTGCACCCAAGTAATTGAAATTCAATTGTCAGTATGGTGCTTAAGGAGTGTCGCTGTTATATTCTGGAGCCCTCTCCAGTGTTTCTTCTACTCCTCTCCAAAATAGAGGTAATTATGCGTCATCTATGAGGAATTTGTAATACGGCGTACTGTGCCCCTTGAGGATCAATCTTAAGTCATATGTATGGGAGTCCTGGAAAAATCATGTCTTCACATGGTTATATATGAATATTAGTAGCATGACAATGATACAGCTGCACATTTGTTCCTTCATGTTCCTGTCTGACTTGGGCTTTGGCCTAGAAACGATGTCAGTGTCAGAATATGTTAGATTGCTTGTTTCTCAAAGCAGAGCTGTGAAGAAGTCTTGCCAGTGTGTGAAAGTCACGGTTGGAAAATCTTGTCGATGGTGGTTGGTTTTCTTTCTCTCTATTATTCTTTTGTAGCAGGACGTTACAGGAACGATTTGTCAGGAGAGGCCTTCGTGCCACTTGAACCCAGGTCTCATCTGCCGACCTGGGCATGGCACCCAAGTGTGTTCACTGCATTGTTTGTGCAGGCAGCCCTTTACCTGTAAAGGCTCTACAAGTCATCTCGTTGTTCTCGTAACCAAGAATCTTAACTATTACAGCTGTGGCATGCCCAATCTCCCTGGCCCTCTGAGCCACATACCGAAATTTAGGGGTGCCAAGCAGCCAGCTCATTCTTTAGTGAACCGAGGGAGAAGGGTGCTGTGTGCTTTTTGCAGGTGGGAAGTGACAGTGGCTCCCAGGAATGCTAGCTGTCAGTTGTGGGTCAGGGCTAGGCTGAAGGGTGTCATTTCTAGATGTAATGAGGTGTGTAATGTCAACTTTGGGAGCATCTGATAAATTAGGCCCTCTCACAGTAGGGATTTATCCTACATAAGCAGAGCCCCTCTGTTGGGTGTGGGACAGAGTGCCAGCGCGGGAGCTGTGCTTGAAAACCCTGTAGCCCAGGGGAAACAGGTTGGCAACCTCTCCTGCCGTTCGGTGTTTCTGAGGTTTCAAGTAGTGTGGCTTCTCTGTCCCTGCTTTGAGATTCGTGTTCGGCAGTCCGTGTTAAATCCAGCTGATGTTCTCCATTTTAATCGCCTAGATTGGGGCTTGTATTTTAACATCACTTGCACACTTCAGTAGTGCCAGGACTTAGCAGGTAAAACTTGTAGTAGGTTTATATACAATATAAGATTCTCCAAAATCACGTAGTGTTGGCGCGTGCTAAATTTGGGCATTCTCATTTACCTTCTGCTGCTTCTTTGCACGTTTTGATGGGGTTTGAGCTGTTAGAGGATCAAGCTTGTCTCTGCAAGCACGACTACTTGACACTTTCTTTAGAATTCAGAAAACAATAGATGAGATTTTAATGCTACCACCTGTCTGCAAGGACTTCCAGCTTTTACCAAAACTCCCCAGACTGTGAAACTAAGGAGGGAATTTTTTCAGCAGCTAAGACTTGCAAGTCATACGTGAAGAACCGACACCGCCTAACAAATTCTTATCGTACACCGGCGATCACTGGACTCTTTTAAAGCAGCCAGGCCCTGTGAAAGCGTGTTTGCAGCACCCACAAAGAGAATGAGTCTTGGCAGGCACTGTTTGATCAGAAGGAACTACCTATTGCCACATCATTCCCTTGCACGCTTGCTTCCGCCTCTCTTCTCTGTCACGAGAGATGTGTGGTCGGAGGGTCTTTGGGAGCCAGGGACTTCTAATTCTGGCTCTAGCGCTGTCTTCTTTGTGATACGAAAGCTGGCAGATGGGCATTTTTAAAGGATTTTTTAAAAATAGCTTCTGATTGGGATGTCCACATCTAGGTATGTAGTCAAAGGCCTGATTTTCAGAAGTGGTGGCTACTTGTGAATACTTTTATTTTCTACTGGCATAGTAGATACTCAACAATATATTTATTGTCAGGGAAAATTAATTATTCTTTAGAAGGCTTGAGGGTGAATTGCGTGACATGAGTTTCTAAGCATTAGGAAACCAATGAGCAGCACTAATATTCAGTACTATTCTTAATAGCGACTGCAGTTTTCGCATTGCGATGCTTTGTGAGATGTGAATTGGAGAAGGAGGAAAAACGATCTAAAAATGCGGTACAGTAGAGTATAGCCTACAGAGTGTGTGACTTATAAAGAATGTTGGGAAAATAGGAAGCTTTCCTTTCTTTGAAAAACCCCAAAACTCTGTAGGCTCATAAGACTGAAAAGAACTTAATAATGTTCTTTGCTGTCGCTCTAAGATATACTGTCTACCACTCCATCTTCTCTTTCCCTTTTCTGCTCTCGGGAGACTAGTTCTCCAGAAAGTGGGTTTTGAGATTTGAGAGTACTTGTTAAGAAAGATGGGATATGGCAGAACACTTCACAACTGTGTTAGGGTCAGACCTCAGAATAATATTTTCATTTTTGAGACCCTTCCGTAGCTGACTTTCACAAATGAGGCTTGCGAAGCATCAATGCCGTTTCAAGACAATCTCACTCTTGTGTTTTTACAAGGAAGAAGGAGATCTATTTTGAAAGTAACCAGACTGAAGAATATTGTTCCAAATAAATTACGATATTGGACATCACACCTGATATTTTGGTCTGCTGTTTGCTATCGGAGCCTGAGCGCTGTGGTCTGTGCTGTTTGCATTGTACTGAAGTATGGCTGAGTTTCGCTCTGACTGCAATCCCCAGGGCCCTCAGGAAGAAGAGATTCATATCTCGTGAGATTACCCCACTGAACAGAGAAATGAAATAAATAATATTACTCTTTTAGTTCTGTCAAGTAGAGTAGCCTATAGAGCCTTTCAAGGCAGTGTTAGCATGGGTTAGATGCTGCATCAGTGCATAAAAAGTCATCCTCTACAAGAAGAGAGCTGCAAAATGAGGCCAATGTGAGCTTAATGGGTGGTGGAAAAGAGCGAGCCTTTTTTTTCCCCCTCCCTAATGCAAGCCTGCAGCAGTCCATTTTCCAGTGTGTGTGAGTCTTGGGGCAAATCAGCTGGAATTCTACAGCAGGAGCTCTGAGTAAATCACTGTAGTAGTAGGGATCTTACCTGGGAACCAATTAGAGCTTGTGCCGGTTGTTTCTCCCCGGCAGCTTTAATGAATCTATCAACACAGAAGTACCGGAAATAAAAGATTTTACAGGAGTCTCCATGAGGATGAAACCCATGGGCCATCTAGTTCCTTCCACAGTACGATACAATGCTTGGAAAAGAGAGAAAAGGTTGTTATGATAACTTAGTCCTGTGTGAAGAACCAGGAGAGCTAAAATGAGTTTAATAATTATATCGTACTGTAACTTTAGGAAAAAATATTCCCCGGAACAATTGCTCTTCCCTGTACTGCAGAAAATCTTGGAAAATTGAAATGTTCTTGAAATGTGTCTGTCAATGCAAACTAACTCAAACAGGTACGGTATTATCATAGAGAGAATAAACTCCCTTTTCGTTTTCCTTGTCCATCAGTCCAATGCCTTAGAACTATTTTTATAATTAAATTTCATAGCATATCTCTAAAATACATCGTGACATTTGATCATTTTTTTTAATCTAAAAATCACAGATACTCCTCATAGTATCATATAATTTCTAGACTACGGCAAGGCTGGACCATAACCTCACAATTATCTGGTGTAGCCTATTCCCTGTTTGGTGCTAGGACCCAGTTTCTGTTTCAGTTAACCCTTTAGTGCACTGCCAAGTGATAGCATCTGTTTAAGAACAATAGCATAATACTGTCCTGAGAAACAGAGGAAGAAAAGGCATAAGCATAGGGAAGTCAATAAGAAGCTGAAGTTTTCTTGTCAAGGGGAGGTCTGTGACTGTGTAAACATGTAGTGCTCTTTTTATTGTTGTCTTCTTTTGTCATCCCCATAGATTGAAACAAAAAGAATATAATTACCCAATATGAAGAGAATGAAAACATAATATGAATGAAAACATAAAAGAGAGTATGACTGGTTTTAAAGCTACCTCTGTTCCTGTTTAGGATTTTTAGTGTCAGTACAATAGGAATACTGGGGGCTTTTTGGTGTAATATTTCCAGTCCTCTTTCCACCTCAAGATAATCAACTGTTGTATGCAAGCCCTTCAAAGCTGATCAGAAAAAATGAAGGCTGTGGTTACAGCCACCATGCATCTTATGTCCATGGAACTGTTCTGAGCTGAACATTTAGCTGTGGATCAGGCAATTAAAGATATTTTTAACTTCCAGACTTTAAAAGGTAGTAGACTTTATAGAAGAAAAAAAAAAAAAGCAGCATATTTAAAAGGAAAAAACAAATAAGCAAACAAGATAGCAATGAGAGTGGAGCTTTGAGGTGTCGTTGTAGGGTGCTCTCACAGGGGTTTTTTGTAGCACTTTTTCCACCAGAAGAAAATCACTAGATCATGGAAAGAAAGCATTAGCCTTATTTTATGTAACATTATTTACTCTTTCATGTTCTGTAGGACCTCATTAGAAGGATGAGAGATGAGTTCCAGCAGTGCATGTATGTTAATAATAGGCAGTACAAATGAGATTATAATAAGAAAATCCTGGATGATACACAGGGAATTAGAGCCAGGAGTCCATATATAAAGCAGGCATGTACACAGCAAAACTAAGCACTCGGTGAGACTTTGCAGGACAGGAACCACATAGGTGGAGGCTGAATCGAATCCATCAAGCCTCCTAAAAATAAGTGGTAATCCAAACAAAAAAGAAGCAAAATCCACGAGTCCTGAATCTTGTTATTTGAGCTATCGCAGACTTATTTGCACTCTTTTAGAACTTTGTCCTTGAAATTCCTTTTGGGAGAATCTTTTCGCCGAAAGAGTGTAAATTAAAAGAAAAAAAAACTGTTGGAGGAAAAAAACCGCAACAATTTACTGCTCTTGGGTTATGAGATGTTAGAAAAATGCAATTTGTCTCTGAAAGAGCTTGTTCTGAATCCCCTGCACATGTGTGATGCTCAAAGTGTGAAAAGAAATACCTTTGACAGGACTGATAATTTAGCATTTTAAAGTAGCTGTCTCTTTTAAGCTTTCCTAAAGAACCCAGGAATTCCAATAATTTTTTCACGTGGCACATGTACTCTTTCCTTATTATTTACACAGAGGGACTTTCCTTAGGGATCAGTCTTCAGGAAGACACTGTAGCATGGGTGTAAATTTAAGAGTGCTTGTCTTCCCTTGGAGTCCATGGAACTTGAGAGGTGCTTAAAAGTAAACACATGGTTAAGAGCTTTCTTTAAACAGTGGGGCCATAATGTCTAATAAATGGGAATTATTTTAGGGAACTGCAAAAGGCAAAAGGCGTGATTAAAAAAGACCCAATGAAAATAGGCCAAAGTGGAGAAAAAAAGCTGTGTCTCCTACTGTTACACAACTTCTCTGTATTTTCGGTGGGTGCTGATCTCTAAAGTGTACTATACAGCTGCTAGTTTTGGCCGGTATATTTTTCGCCTGTGCATCGACAAAGAGTGTAAATAATAAAAATAATAGATCCAGGCACTAAGTGGTGTAATAAGCAATCCAGCATATCAAAGAACCGCGCCTTACACTGGCTGTTATGACAGTGCTCTAGCTTCTGCGGTGTACAAATTCATGATCTAGAAAGCTTCAAAATAAATAAGAAAATAAAATTATTTACACAGAGACAAAATCATTGTAAGGAATTTTGAGGTTTTAGATGACTTTTACTTTCCTTCCTGAGTGCCAATGGTTCCTGCCCCTAGTAACTTCCTAGGAAAAACACTAGAAATAGCGTATTTTAATCTTTTATGTAGATGATTATTTAGATCTGCACCAAAATGTACAGTTAATACGAACTTAAGGATTACAAGCGTTTTCATTCTGCCAAAATATGTGTTAAGAGGAAGACAGTTTAAAAACCTGCAAGCGTTTTGTACAGACATTTTACTTCAATTTCCAGAAGTTGCAATGGTTTAGCAGCCATGGCCAGAAACTGTGTGGCAGGCTAGCCAGGACTGCAGTGAGGACGAAATAACACCGGACTGGGAAGGGTGAAGGTTGGAATTGATAGGAAAGGCTGTCCAGCCTGGGGTCTGCAGAAGAAAATACAGCAGGTCTGGGACTGGCTGAGAAACTAAGGGAAGGTGGGAGCGATTTGGCATGAAAATCAAGAGGATGAAAGATAGGGAGAGGAAGAAGGAGAAAGAGGAGGAAAAAATGAAACTGCCTGAGCAAATACATTGAATCAAGGAAGGTGTGTAGGGAATACGAAATCGTAAAATAACCGGCAGGCTGGGAGCTGGGACAGGGAGTAGGAGTGAGGATGTAGAGCTTGAGTGTAAAGAGTGGTTGGAGGTTCGATGAGTGAGGGCAGAATGATGGATCTGAAGGAGAAGGAAAAGAGAATTGGGTCTGGGAGGAGATATGTGGAAGTAGGAGACAAGGGATTGTTGTAGGTAAATAAAGCTTTTATACTCCCTCCCTCACTGAAATATCTGAGTAGCCTTTTGTAGAAAATGAGTAGCAACCCCAGGTTCCTCTGAGTAGTAGGAGGGGAACAGGCTACTTCCTCTGAGTAGCCTGTTCAAACTGGACTAAGTCATTTGGCTTTTTATTTTGTGCTCTTTTTGGGAGGGCGAGGAAAGAAATATTTCTTCCTTGATCAGAGACCATTTGGAGTTTGGTGACAAAGTGTGAATATCTCTTGTAGCGGAAAGCCTTTTTCAAGCGTTTCTGAAAGATTCCTGCAATGTTGCTTATTAAAAACAATCATACTCCAGACTCGCTGCTTCTCCATTGTCCAGATAACCTCAAAAAAAGGCAGACTTCATCTGCTCCGCTGCGTTTTGTCCTGGGGTTTGTAATCCACGCTATTGCAAAGGGAAACAGCTGAGCTTCCTTCAGTCTGTGATATTACTGGGGTTGACCTGTTAGCTCTTTGGCCAAGAGGGCCCGTGCCATAGACTACCTGAAGATACTTGGAAGACTTGAGCTTGAAGCGATTTCTCCAAAGCAACAGATTTTTATTTTTTTTTCAGTAACAATTTTGAAACAGTATTTTCAGCTTGATACAATGAGTTGCAATGAATGCAGCCTGACACAAAAAAACTGCCTGCCTTCCTCTGCCCACAGTCTCCTGGGCAAGATGAGTTTCCCAACAAGGTGAAGCTGAGAGTATTTTGCAAAATGTCTGCTACTTGGACAACCAAAATGAGTAGGAGCTGTGGAGATCTGCCTCTTTTTGCTGACTGAGGGCTCCGCGCTTTCGGTGAGAGGTGCTAAAACCGGCTTGGACTATTTCTGATTTGTACGTTCCTCCTTCCTATCCAGTATCACTTGAGTCTTCTTTGGCTGCAATCTGGACCAGCTGTTTTCCATCCTAATCTTATTTCCCGTAGCAATCTGGACACGTTCGCAGCAGCGGTGGCGACGTAGGGTGAGGATGAAGTGCTGCCGTTGTCCTTGGCGCGTTATTGTCGGTTAAACCGATGGAATCTCATTAGACTTCTTCATGGCCGCTTACAGACGCTGAAGGGTGGAAGATCCCTGTGGTCTGCAGAGATAAAGGCCTTCGGAAAGGAGGAGCAAACGCTTATCAGTGCAGGCTGCCGGTGAAGGAAGAACATCTGGAGTCTTTTTAGTGCCGAGCCAGCTCTTTCTACAGTGTCCTCTTGGCACACGAATAGCGCCCGTGGGAAAGCCAAAACGGCTGCCCAACAGCCCTAGAAAAGGCAGGTTTTTAACGGCGTTAATCAGCAAGGATGAAACGAGGGTGCAAAAGTACTAGAACAGTTTTTCCTTCTCTAGGTTTTTGGTCGATTTCGGTGCAGGCCGTTAACGGCCAGTACACCCGAGCCCCGCCCGCGTTTTGAATCAGTCAGAACGACCAGCGGCGGCGTCCTAGAAGAGAATGACTTGCCTGGTCCCCCGATTCCCGGCGGAAAGCGCTTGGGTCGGCTGCGGGCTGTCGGCCGGGGAAAAAGGCCGGTCGGGCAGCAGCGGAGGGGGGCCGGGCCAGGCCCC
>VWZK01002227.1:0-27505 GCA_013396935.1 Baryphthengus martii
TATATATATATATGTATATATCGCTGAGATGTAACAATGTTTCTATATCCAACTGTTTCACTTGGAGTGTGATATATTTTAAAGACATGTATTTTTCTTAAAGTAGTGCTTCTCAGATTTACCCATTGAACACCAGTGGTTCAGAAATCCCTCCTGCTGGGTATCAAGGAGGAAAGCAAGGGTGTACATAGGAGGGTTTTGGCTTTGTTAAAGATTTTTTTCATCTGCAAAGCAAGCTACATGGTGAAAATATGAGTGAAATAAAAATTGTGAGTTAAGTTTCAGATAATATTCAAAGCTGAATTTTAGTTAATTAATCTTTAAACTTGGTCATCTTGGAACTTTTGTTTGGGACCTCTGTTTCTTTTGAGGATTGAAATCTGCCAGACTGCTATTTAAAGTAATCTCATTTTTGACTAGCACATTAGGAGAACCCTACTGGCCCAATTTTCTGTAATGTGGTTGGAAGTTTAAAGGACTACTGAGTACTCCTTTAACTATAAGAACTGGAACTAGTGATCTAAATATCACTAGAAAGCTTCTCAGTCTGTTACCTTCTCCTGTTATAGAGGTTTAGGGTGTATTTAATTTTCAACGACTGTAGAGCCTATCCCTAAATTGGAATTGTCCAGTATAAAGAGAGTTCGCTAATACTATTCATATTAGAAGAGATTTAACACACTTCTGTTAGTGTATTGGGATACAGATGGGTACTCAAGTATTTTATTCCACTCTATGGAAACAGTATGGAAAACTGTAATGTGAGCAAATTAGTTCCATTTTAATTTAGTATGGCAATGCTGTGATTCACCTGCCTTCAGAGTCAGTATTCATGCTAACAATAAGCATATCAATGAGTGTTTCAAGATTGTACCATTTTGAGTTGCGCAGTGTGTATATGACAGTGATGTGCAGATTTAACCAGTAAATGTGTCTCTCCTTTTTGCAGGATTTGAGTAATAGTATATTTGGAACCACCAAGAAAAGTAATCTGAACAAGAGCTCATTGTACGTATTACTAGGATCTTAAGATGGTTATCACATGCTTTTGGAAAGAGACTTCTCTACTTTCTGAGGTTTTTGCTTCAGTTCTGCAGTATACTTAGGATGCAAAATTTACGTGAAACAGGGAGCTAAGGCAATTCAGTCCATTTAAGTTTCTTTAAATGAAGCCTTGTTAGTGGGGATAAAGGAGATCCATTTAAACAAAATGTATAATTTGAGGTGGAATAGCTGCCCCTTTTTATTCTATCAATAATCCAATTTTCTAAATCAATTACTAAGAGCACCATATCATCTCTAACTAGCCATTATTCCATTCTAGTGAGCATGAAAAGTTGCATTTACTTTCGCTGTGCAAATTGCATGTTTCCTTTTTTAGTAATTAAAATGCTAGCAGCTCCTGAAAGCTTCTCTCATTCTCTGATTAATCTTGCTCATCCTGAGTCTGCACATTTACAAAATATTTAGCTTGGTTTTCTTAGTGGATTTTCGATAGTTATTAAGCTTTGATTATGTTTAGTGAAAGTATACTGATTTCAAAAGTGTCTTCAATATTATTGTAGGGGTTTGTTTATTATTTGGGTTTTTTTTTCCAACTTGATTGATCGTTATCTTAATACTGGGGATATTTTTTTCCACATATCATTAATACTGGGGGTATTTTGTTCCACATGCAGTGCTGTCTCTGTGTTCCTTTGCCACTTCTTTCTTGTTTTCATCAATTTATTTTTTATCTGTCTTACTTAGTAGCACTGTGGATGTAATAAATGAAAGACAATAGAAAGCTGTCATATCCTGTGTGATTTCACCATAGGAAGAGGGAAAAGGATATTCTGTTTTTATCCATCATGTGATTGGCTTTTTTTGTTTTTTTAAAAGATTTTTTTTACCCAGTCGTTATAGGCAGTAGGCAAACTGCATACCTAACAGTAAGACCTACAGGCCATTGAGTGGCCTGATTCTGTCACTCAGTCTGTTGTCTTCAGTGGGATCTCTCTAGTTGGTGAGTTGAATCATATCTGCTGTCTTCTGTAACAAAGACTGCTTTAACCTTAATGCTGATGCTGTAGTCTTTCTGCAGCCTTGCTAACCCAAAGGACCATCCATTTAAATAGTCTGCTTTTGTGCAAGCAATAGTAGATGCAGATGAAAAGTAGCTCTGAATACATCTCAACTTTGATTGAAAAATGAACAATTGCCTATGTGATTGAAGTGGCCTTTGGCTGGTACTCTTATTGCAGTGTAAACGATGAACAGTGGTGCGGAATTATAAGAGCGGTTCAACATAAAGCGGAGAAAGAGACATGCAGAAAAATATGGCTGTTCTTCAGTAACTGAAGCTCATTTGCTGATTGTTGCAATGAACAAAGTTGCATTGAGGGTTATTTTGGTTTATGATTACTGATCAAACCTTTGTGAGTTTTGCCTTCGCATCTCTTTATGTATACCAGTGTTGACTTAATGACAGAAATTTTGGAGTAAAATATCAAATGTTTGCTTTTAAACAGGTTGAAAACTTCAGAGGAGACTGACAGTAAGTTTCTGGTTGCTTGTCACTCATTTTAATTCCTCTCTGCCAATCTCACTGTGATAAATCTCAAGTGCAAAATACAAAAGGAAGTTAATTTACTGTAGTTGGAGGGTTATAATGTTCAGCTATTGTTTTGTATGTTAGTTGCTAATTTGTACCTTAAAGTGAAATATTTTTTTATGAGGACATGTTTTCCTTGTGATGACTGTAAAATCTTGAAAGAAAAAAATCTGTTTTTACTCTAGTCTGCCCAGTAACGTTGCCCTTTTCAGCAAGAAAAAGTCTTTAAGAGAGTGCTGCTGCTTTTGTCCCTGGTGGTCTAAGAGACCTCCTTGAGTTAAAGCAGTGTATATTCTTGAGGATAGATCATAATAAAAATTTTTTAATGCATGCTTGATTTTTCAAGTTGCAGTTTGGTGTAATTTCTCTGTTTGTTTTCCCTGAAATTATAAAATCAGTGAAGGACTGAATTTATTATGAAATGGCCAATGAAGGAATTCAAGGTTATAGCAAGGAATAACTTTGTTCCACAAAAGTAGAGTGCTAGTTAGTGTTTTAGACTTATATTCCCTTTAAATGCTGCTCTTTCTGGATCTGGCTGTGCACAAAACTCTGCAGTGCTGAAGCACACTGCTGCAAATGTAGTGGGTTGTGGGGCTGCTCTCTAGAGCACACCATTGCTTGGATTAAAATCCAGTTTTCCCACTCTCAAAAGGAATTACTCAGCTGCTCTGTGAAACAGAGTTTTGGACCAAATGTGATCTGGCTGTGCCTGTCAAATATGTAACCACAGGAATGGTTTATCTGTTTATATTTTAACAGCATTTTAGATGCTGTGGGTTAATAGGACAGTATTATTATAACTTTGGTGTAATAGTATAGTTAATGGAATGCTTAATGACCAAGGATGAAGTTGGAAAAATTTTGCCTATGGGAGGCTGTGAAGTGTGATGGACAGCAAAATGCTTTTAATATCCCAAAGGAGTAATTGGCTTAGAGGAACTACTTGTCCTTGAGGTTAATATTACAAGTTTCCCACTGTTTCCCTGAATAAATAAATCATCAAGCTATATTACATTAAGGACTGAAATCTGCCACTATACTGTACATTATAATGTAGTTAAAACCTATTAGTAATTTTCCTCTTTAGGATGCTAAGACAGTAATTGCGATTAATCTGTTACATGACAAACTTTGAAATGGAAAGAATTAAAAAAATCATACATTTATCACTGTTATAATAATTAACATAATAATCCTTTAAACATTATTTCAGATATCTTTACCTGCTTGAAAACATCTCAAGATCTGCATCATCACTATTCAGGTAAGCATGAGACACCAAAACGGTAGCTGAGTAATTTAACAAATTAAAAAGAAAATTAGTTTTTCTCTTGTCATCCTCTGTGATTTTCATTTTGAAGACTTGCACGATGGCTCACTAAGGTGATTCTGTGTTAATTCATGCCTAACACTCCAGTGAGGAAATTATGAATTATTTTCTTGCTGCTAATTGCTCCATTCCAGGTATTTCTGGCAAACACAGAGCAGAATATAAATAATTTCTTTCAAAATATAAACAGAAACAGTAAAAAGAGCTCCAGTTCCTCGGGGTCGAGGGGAGCGCAGAAGAGACAATTATTTATTTGTAGCTGTCGCTTCCCCTCATGCCTCCCACATCCTCATTTTTACTTTCTGGCATTGGTTTCTTCAGTTAATTAGTCCTGTACTACTTAATCTGTGTTTATATACCTGTGAACTCCTGGAAATCTGTCAGGGAATAAATAATTTGAATGCTAATTGACTGCAGTCCTGTCTTTTCCTGAACTGAGTATGCACAGATTTTCTCACAAACCTTGGATTTTGGTGGTCTCTTTTGTTGTTTGTTTTTTTTTTGTTGTTGTTGTTTTTTTGTTTTTTTTTTTNACACAGCAGAATTTGCCAGTAGGTGTCTCTATTGCCTACAGGACTTGGCCTCCTTTGAAGGGAAGCCTAGGGTAAACCAGAAGCATTAGCAGCCTCCTGAACTTCAAAACTATGCAATTTTCATTGGGAATAACACTTCCTGGTTTGTAATCAGTGTACAGGAGTAATTTACCTGACATTATGGCATTGTTGCAGTGATTAATTTGGCTGTCATCATACATGCTATTTGAGATAAGGTAGGATTTTTTAGCACAGATGAGAGTGATTTCCTTTATGAGTTGACAAAAGTCTTGAGAGATTTCCAGTGTAGGTTTTCTTTCTCAGGAAGATCAGGACAGAATTTAGTCAACTAAGCCCAAAAGTTTGATACTAAAACCCTATACCATATATGGCTTATGCATTATTTTTGCTATCATGCTCTGCAGACAAATACAGTTCTGCCTCTGCAGACCCAAAAAACCTTGAGTTCTGAGCCAAGTGCAGCAGGTGGTGCAAGTCCACTTCACATTGCTTCTCGAGGCTCTAAAGTGAGTGCTGGCAGGGTCTGACAGATGCACAGGTCTGTCAGCTTCCTTCTTCACATCCTTGTCCCTGATATGAACTAATTTTGTGACTAGAGCATGCTCCTGGTGAGGCGTCAAGGGAGGACCTTGATTTTCAGTCCCCGCTCCAAAACAATTCAGACATGTTAACCAATGCCTGTTGAATTTGGAATGTGTAAACAAGCCTTTATGTTGAGTCTCAAATGTGTATCTTCTCAAATGAGGATCCTAATTCATGGCTTGACAAGTTGCGCGTCCTCCTTCTGGGCTCAATAATCGCTATTTTCTGTTCGGAAAAAAGATCTTAAAAAGGGCAGGGAGTGTCCAAGCTCTGGAAGAGTCTGCTGGTTGCTGTGCGGAGAACCACAGCTCTGCTGTCATTCACTCTCTGCTTTGAATGCTAGTTTTGTGGTAAGCCATTGAATAGGAAAATTAGGTGGTCATCACTGTAGCATCCAAGTTGCCTCCTTGTTCTAGTCTTACCCTCCTTGTGGCTTACTTCACACCTCTCTCCCCTTTTCTGGTAACTGGGACATTGTAAAGATAAATGCATAAATATTTAGCTGGGACTCTGATGTTTTAAAGGCAGTTGCCTGGGAAATAAGCCACCAATGAGGGAGATAAAACAGTGTTAGGGATGTTGTTTGGTGAGGAGCCTGGATAAAGAAACAGTGTTCTGTACAGGGCAAGCTTGAATTTTCTTGTGATGCCTTGCTAAATCCCTGGGTACTTCTGAGCCTGATGAGACAGGCAGTGAGGGCAGCTGGGGCTAGTGCATTTTGTTGTCACTGTGTGAATGTTGCTGCATTGGAGCTTGTGCGAGAGGGAAGCAATGATAGCCCTTAATAAAGGGAGGAAGATGAAGAGTTAGCAGAAACAGTCCTTCTAGACAGGGTGCAAGGAGTTTGTCCCAGAAAGTCTGTTTCCCTGTCAGGATGGAATCAAAGAATGGGGCAAAGAATGGCAGCTAATGCTTGTGACTTACCATGGGTGTGCAAACAGGAGTTTCTGGTTGGGTGGAGTGATGATCAGATCTGACACAGGATCACACTGCAGCCTCCTTGGCTTTGTACACTACAGCAAAGAACTACCAGATGTTTTTGAAATTCAGCCAGCTTGTTATTTATTCAGTATAGTAGTGAAATCTTTGTTGTTTGCAGCTGTTGAAAGAAACAACTTAATGAGACTTGCCCAGACCATACCATTTACTCCAGTCCAGCTCTTTGGTGAGTATCAACTTCCCGGTTATGTTTTTTTGCTTTATAAATAGCCAGTGCATTGCCTTTTTAAAGACCATGTTTGAGGAATTTCCTTGGATTAATTTCAGCATTTCTTCTTTTCTAAAAGAAATGACCCAGGATAGAAGTAGTAGTCATGAAGTAATTTAGGGACTTTTAGAGGTCTTCTGATCCGACTTCCTCTGCAGCCAATTCAGATCAGATTGCTGAGGGACTATCCAATTGTGTTTTGAGTAGGTCTGCAAGTGGAGATTCCTCAGCTTTGCTGGACAGCCTTTTCCAGTGTTTGACTGTCCTCATTGTGAACCTAGTATTTTTCCCAGTATTTGTTGGTGTTTCCCTTGCTGTAGCTTGTATAGCTTGGCATTCATGGGATTATTGTCAGCCTCTGAGATGAGTCTAACTCCACCTTCTCTATTCCTGTCATTAGGATAGCAGAAGACAGCAAAAAGATTCCTCTTAACCTTCATACCTGCATTCTTTCTCTGTTTCTCTCTCTGTCATGCACACCCATGTATATAGGATAATCCATCAAGAAGAACACCAGGTATTCGTTGAAAGACCATTACTTCTTCACCTGATACAGGACACTAGTAGTGTAACAAGGAAAAAATGGTAGCTGTACTGTAACTGAAGAGCAGTAGAGAATAATACATAAATCATGTGGAAGAGCTCTGAAATTAGTGTGCAGTATTGATTTACAGCAGCAGGAGTTCTTCCCCTAAGTTTGAGATACAGGTACCTTTTTTTCAATGAGTAGAATATTTTATCTCACAGCAACTAATTGCTGGTACTTGCAGCATCACAGGATTTCTTGGGGCTAGATTGCTGCAGATAATTAATATATCTATGAGTATATTGAACATTCTAGTCTTTGAAGCTCCCAGGAGACACCTTTCCAGGTATTAAATTGTCAAAAGATAATGAAATGACAAATTAATGTAAGATTAAAAAATGTGTCCAGTTATAGTATCTTATTTGAGTGTCTGCCTTTTATGTAAGACGCTGGCTTTTCTATTGCTTTATTTTAAATTAAGATGTGCTCAAATAGTGGTATTTGACAGCATCTACATTTGTGGTGAAGGGAGGCTTGGGAGTGAGAAGGAAATGTACTACTCTGAATTCAATTGGTCCTTCCATATGCCATTCCTTGCCATTTTGCACATGTAGTTACCTCATCACGCTTGCCAGTAAAAACATTGCAAATTAACATTGCAAATAGTATGAATTGCAAGAAGGAGAGCCAGGTTTAAAAAATTATTTACAAATTTACAAGTGATGGTGTCTGGTTTATGCTGCAAGAGAGGAATGCTGTTACAACTACGCAGTGAAACAGTGTGACTTGAGTTAAAGCTCACCACCTTTGTTCTGCTTTCTAAAAAGACATTATTAGCAGGAGCAAAACATCTGAAATATTGTGCGTTACAAATAGCATTAGAATTTCTAGGAAAAAAAATTGATCTTAATTTAAAACAACAAAATTGTGAACTTCCTGTTAATTTGCTTTAACTTGCTGTCCTAGGGTTCCTTTCTCCAATAAAAGTTGTGTCCTTTTCAATCTAATCTCCCTGCCTCATTGAGACTAAATCGCTACTTTTGAAACAACTCGGTTCCTTGTTTGTGCCAAAAGCTGACACTCTCCAGCACTTCAATTTTTTAGGCAATAACATTTACAAGCTCCCTGTTTGTATTTGCCTGATTTATTCAGGGTTATATTTTCTTAACCACAGCTGCAAGGAAAATACTGTGAGTGTTTCATGGATCTCGATCAACTTAAGATAAGTCTTACTTAAAATTTCCCTTTCATATAAGTGCATAAACAGAGGGAGACACACTCAGGACACTTAGGGTATTTATAGTTCATGCATGAGATAAAATAATAACCGTTCAAAAATATGTCTTCTTAAAGCTCAACCATCTTCAAGTACTTAAAAAATTGTGGCAAATTAGGTTAGTTTATATAGAACACAATATCAATGAGCTTTGTTTGTTTGGAAGTGTCCAGGAGGTCGTAAGTTCATCTCTGTTTAGTGTCTTAATATAAGCTCTTTGAACCACTTATGTTATCACAGTAGATCTTAAGCGGAATGTATGTAGTAGGTAGTGTAAGCTTAGGCTGAGGAAGTTTTCACACAGATGAACAGTAATGATAAAAAGCCCTCTTCTAAAGTGTGTCTTACAAAGGTATGTAAAGTGGTATGTTATTTTAAGACACCAAATCAAAATGCCATTCTCTCCTGCTTCTGAAATGTGTGACTTACACTAACAAAACTTACTTTTATTCAAGCTGGAGAGGAAGTGACCGTCTATCGACTAGAAGAAAGTTCTCCTATGAACCTCGATAAAAGCATGTCTTCCTGGTCTCAGCGTGGTATGGCTGCAATGATCCAAGTCTTATCACGGGAGGAAATGGATGGGGGTCTTCGGAGGGCCATGAAGGTCATTTGTACTTGGTCTGAGAATGACATATTGAAGTTGGGACAAGTATTTATTGTGAAGTCTTTTCTGCCGGAGGTGGTTCAGACTTGGCAAAAGATCTTTCATGATGGCACAGTGTTACATCTCTGCCTGAGGGTGAGTTCAGACCTGAAGGCACACTGACTAATCTAGTTCGCTGTGCCTTAAATGTTATACTGCTTACATGTGAACATCTTCAGCACAGTTGACATGTGGTTTGTTGTTATCTTTTGGAAAGCAAAAAGGTTTTGAGGAGGATAAATGTCCCATTTGTAAACAGTATATAATCAGGCATTTGTTTATTTGTTTGTTTGCTTGCTTGTTTTGACAAATACATGACACCTTTCTTTGTGACAATGACAGTGATTATTTTCTTCAGGAAATACAACAGCAAAGGGCTGCCCAGAAGTTAATCTATACCTTCAATCAAGTGAAGCCTCATACTATTCCCTATACTCCAAGGTAAAATTACTTGCTTTAACTATTAGGTGCCAAAGGTTTCTCTTTTCAGTTGTGCCCCAGGTCTTGTGCAGCCTTCTTCTCCATTAGTAGGCTGAAATAGCTGCTTCTTAGACAGTCTAATGATAGTAGGTAAGTGGCTTAGGACTTCATCTCTATGGCTACATGTGATGGCAAAATAAAATTCTTCATGATGCTGTTCTTTAGACTTAATTAAGATTTGCCTTTTATACAATTAACATAACAAAATTTGATAAAGCTTATTTGCAGTGGACTGGAGTAAATCAGAATATGTTTTTGCTCATAAACTATACTTTCTGATCAAGTGCTTTGTTTTGAGAGTTATCGAACCAAGAAAGCCTTTGTGCTGTGTTCTCTTTGTTCCCTCCTGCTGTTCAGAATGCTCTAGCTAGGGAGGATGTGTCCTCCTTTTTGGAATATTTACTTTACATCATGCTGTGTGCTGACTGTGAGGATGTTGATTACCCTGCCAGCTCCTGATAGACAGTGTTTATATCTACAGGTTCCTGGAAGTATTCCTCATCTACTGCCATTCAGCAAACCAGTGGCTGACCATCGAGAAGTACATGACTGGTGAGTTTCGGAAATATAACAACAACAACGGAGATGAGATTAGTCCGACCAGCTTGCTGGAAGAACTGATGCTGGCCTTTTCTCACTGGACCTACGTGTACACCCGTGGGGAGCTCCTAGTCCTGGATTTACAAGGTAACTGCTAGCATGGGATCACTATTTGAAACCAAGTGAAAGGCAATTCTCTCAAAAAAGGATTTAATACTGAGGAATGAGCTAAATTATGTTCTCATTTACATACTGTCAAAGCTCAAGACACACCTGAATATCTGTCATGTGGCACTAATAAATGAGTGTCCACAGAAAACATGTAGATTAATGTAGGTGTAATGGGAAAATAATTTTAATTTTACTTCAAGGACATCGAGGCTGAATCGGCAAAAGAGCAGGTAGTGTACAGGAACATTTCAGCGAACTCCAAAAAAACACTTCACAGTTAAGATATTTTTATTTTTTTTGTTAAGATATATAAATAATACAGACATTCAACTGTACCCATCTATATATTAACATTTAATGTAAGTATGTGCCTGTCAGAAGGGTGTAAACTGCTATCTGTATATTTTTATTTTTCATATTAATAAATCTTTAAGCAGTTTATATAAGCTGCAAGCCTGAATGCTATTCACAAATTCTGGTGACTCCTTCAAAGAGCATGTGATCGCTTTATTGTACATGTGTAAGTGGGAACATGGCATATTTTAAAGAGATAAAACAGTTGACAATGTTCAGAAGATGAACATCATCTGTCAAACCGTATAAACACTATTGTTTGTCATTTCTGTCAAGGGAAATGTGTATGCATAGACAGAGACTTAACATATTTACATTTTACAGCATCCAGAAGCTGTGAATTACAAAAAGACATGCTTATTATGCAAAATAAACCTATAATTCCATCCTTGTCTTCATCTGGTTTTATCTGCACATGAAAAAAAGTACAGAAAGAGTAAGTGTGTCTTCACCATAGCCTACTAGAATTTCTCTGAAACTTGCTTGGGTTTATTATACAGCTCTTGACAGTTCCAGACCAACTGTGTTGGCTCAAATATGGAGAATTTAAACATCTATGTAAATCTCATTAAGACTGGAGTTTCAGTTTCCATCTCGAACAAACTGAAATCTGCTCTAGTTTTGGCCTTGTGTTTGTCGTGTAGTTCTCTAATCTGGAGTTTAGGAAAAATGCAAGGGCTGCTTCCCTTGGAGTTCTAAAAGAATCCAGCTCATCACAATTTGCTATATAATACCAGGGCCATCTCCACGTACATGTACAAGACTTTTTGTCAAAATCACATCAACTGAAATGACCTTCATTCAAGATTGTTGCAATTTGGGTGTATTTCAGTCACAATATGATATTTCCGTGCTCTACTGATTTTCACTGCAAAGTATAAACTTAACATTAGTAACCTATTGAAGTAAAAATAGTTGCATATCATATGTTTGTAGACTTTTTTGATTAGTATGAAAGCACAACAATTTCCTCAGATATAAGAAAAGAGGTTTTTTGTAAAATGGTAGTATGTCATCGGTTTGGGGAAAACAACATAATTTCCATGACCACCCAGAAAAAAAAAGATTAGCAGACCCAAGCATTTGCAGATCACAAAGTTATAGCTTATTATGTTTGTTACTTTGAAAAGAATATGTCCTTGAGAGTAGATCTATTGGTATTGATAAGGTCCACATCTGATTAGCACCTCTCCTCCAACGTATATAGCAGTCTTACGGTTGGTCACATTTTTCTTAATTAGTTGAGCTTCAGCATAATATTTCATGCCACTGCATAAGTCTTCTGTCTACATATAAACAAACCCCAAAGCAGCTGGTCAGGACTGTAATAAGAGCTCTGTGTCCTTGCCCATACTTTACTGATTTTTATACTCGTACCGTTTTCTTTTAAGCTCTCAGCACTTTAACAATGACATATTATAATCCATATAAAAAGAGGATAATTACATTTTAATTAAGTGCCAGATTATGAAATGGTGACTACCTCAATATGTAACAAGTGCTGTTGATTCTGCTGTTGTAGGTGTTGGGGAAAACCTTACGGATCCATCTGTTATTAAACCTGAAGACAAAAAGTAAGTTTCTTTCTGATTAAATTATCATTCACTTTGGATGTTCTACTGACAGTCTGTATATTTAGGATGTTTTTTATGTTTTGTGTGAGAGATTTAATTATTTTTTGCATGATGTTTGGGTTAAATGAAGGTATGATGGCAATGGAGAGACTACATCCTCCTCTGTGCTTTGGAAGAATGTGGACTTGGGGGTCTCTGAGTGTCCCAGCTCCCAACCTGTGGTGAACAATGTATGAAAGGTAGAGAGAGGCAATGTTGCTTTGTTAGGAATATGAGATTTTTCCGGGGCTATGCAGGGAGAGCAGGAATGGGAGGCATAAAACCCTGTAAGTCTCTCACAAATTTGTACCGAAGGAGGTTAGCAGTAACTCAAATGTGGGAAACGGGTCTTCTCTGCCTGGTTGGGCAGTGTTTCATGGAGTATATGGGGCCTCAATGGGTTAAGAGGGTGAGAAGAGAACCTCTCAATCTTTCATCTTTCTGATAGGTCCTACTGGTGCATTTAAGCATGCTACAGGCTACAGTCTCAGATCCATGATATGGAGATCTTAAATCATGTGCAGAAAGTTAAAAAAAGCCCCAAACTAGAGAGACTACACAGAACTAGCAGTCTATCTTTATGCATCAAATTTTAAAATCGGAACCATGGCCATTCTCCCATCCAGCCACCTTCTTCTTTGCTGCTGTTTGCTGTACTGAGACGAGAAGCAGTGGTGTTGATAGCTGCTGTCCTGCAGGGTCTTCTTCTCTGAGGAACCTTCCTAAACTCACACATCTCTTCAACTGTGCCCTGTCATCCCTACCTCTCCACTGTCTTGTGCTCACCTTGGCTTCCTCTTGCTCAGCTTGTGACATCTGGTTCAAGGGATGTCTCGGGTTTGGAAGGAAGGTATAAGTATGGATAGTCTGATTTAATACAAAGAGCAATTAACCATAGAAATGTCAGACGACTTGCCTTGAACTCAGAACAAGTTAATTCAGAAGCAGGCTCTTAGTTCTGGGACCGTTATTAATATTGCATTAATAAGATTAGTAATAAATGACTGTATTAATTTTGTATGAATGTTTAATTATGAATGTAGGTGTATTGGCCATATATTTATTTTGGAAACAACAGCAAAAATATGCTGAGCACCTCACAGTGACGAAGTCTTTTCCCTAAGTAGGTCATAGGACTGTGACAGAAGCACGGGGATAACTTAGGATAGAGAAGCAGAGATCTCAATCATATATTTGTTATTAGACTTTAGCATACTTTAAGGTATTGGTATAGATGTATAAAAGTCTGTTTGCTCCTGTTCAAGTGGATTTTTTATATCTGTGGTAGCATAAACTGTAAAAGTTATTACTGAAGACAGCGGCCAGCCACTGACCACAGTACTTCACATGGAAACTCAGATTATCCTCTTTAAAATAGAAATACTATTTATATACATTATCTCGAAGCATATGTTTTTCAATATCCTTCTGGATTATTTTTGTTATTAAACAAATTTTTCATGCTTACTAAAATTTGATTACATGCATCCTATTTTCAGAACTTTTTCTTACTTTGTTTTTTATTATCTGCAAAACAGTCAAGTCCTAGTTAAAAAGCAAGTCTTGATTAATTATTCAAAACCAGCTTGACTTTCTTGTGTTCAGGGAAATCTTCAGAACAGCAAGTTGTGAAACTATATTGTTTTGATTCAGGGATCTAAAGGAACAAGGCAGTGAAACTGTGGATGGATTCTGTAAGCAGCTAGCAGATACATGATTCTAAGAAACGCTTTCTAAAACAGCAGTAACAATAACACTGTAAAAGTACTGTCTTTGTTCTGACCTTCGTTTGCTCACAAGAGAAATATTTCTGGCAGTAGCAAGAAGATCTGTTTTAAGTTTTTATTTGTAGGTGAGATGCTTAATCAAAACTTATGTGCTGCCTCAAAAGTTGCTTTGAGCTAATGTTCTCTTAGAAGCCTAGGAGAAAATAAATGACATCTGACTGACGGGGCTGATTCAAATTTTAGCACTACTTATAGTTTAATTATTCATGTTTTGCTTCTTGAATTCCATTGATTTAATGGCTCATGCCATTATCATATAATGAGTTGCTTCTTTCTTACATCCTGCGTGCTGTCTTGGACTTTGTAATGGCAAAATATGACCTCTGGCTCTGTGATACTAGGTTATATCTTGGATTTGCATACAGTACCAAGATAAAAATTACATTTGTTTGGAAAATATGCCTAATAGTGTGACATCTCAGACAGATACTGAACTGATGTAAATCGGCTCTGTTTATGGATATTTAACATCAATTCAATATCTGGCCATGTGCACTGCATAGGATTTATGAGGGGATAAAATGCTGCAAGTATAATGTTCATGAAAGTATCTCCTTTAAAAGCATAAGGAATTGAGGCAAAGCAGGAAGGTTGTGACACAATGCAGTCACTGCAGATGTCCATACTGCTCAAACACTTGGAAGAATTGCCTCATAAGTAGTGCTCGGGATGTATTTCATGACATGCACTACGTGCCAAATACAGACAAAGTCCATGCGGGTAAAAATTTCACAGACACTAGGTGAAGAGCTTCTGTAGAGCAGATTCAGAGATGAGGAAATTTGTGTGCTAAGTTTCGAGTTGGAAAGTACTGATGCATTAGGCATGCTGAGAGAGGTGAGAAAAAGAGCACTGGCAATCGAAAATCTCATTGCAAACATGTGAAAAGGAGGAGTCAGAGTTGCTAGGTCTCTTTCACTTTTGAAAGCTCTCAAGCAGACAGTGACGGGCTGAAGGTTTTAGTAACAAACGGAGACGGTTTTCTCTGAGGCTACTCATTAGCATGTGTTTTGAAGAACAAATCCACTGAATTTTACCAAGCTGTGCAATTCCAGCCAAGCAATTTGCAGTTGAACTGCTGCCAGTAGACAAAACATCTGCATGAATTGAACCCCTACTGTAGAAACCCGCACGACTGAAACAAGTGGACTGGAAGCTTAATCTACAAAAACATACTGAAATGACTCAGGCACCTCCCTGGAAAGGTGCTACTTGCCATGAAGTCCCCCACAGTCCTTTACCTTCCATCAGGAAAGTCCTGTAAATGTCATTGCCTACTTTGAGCATTTTTAGCTCTGAACTGTAAGGAGCACTGTTTGCATCAGCAGAATCTTTGTTGCCTGCCTGCTGGCCAGGACCAGTCCAGTGCAATCTGATGAGCATTTATGGAGCATAACTATTAGGTAAGATTCTGCACCAAAGGAGGAACATGCTTTGTTTTTTAAAGCCTATTAGGTCACATTAATTCACCTGCTTGAGAAATAGGAATGCTGAACTTTTCTCCTCTTGTAGACAAAATCAGACTGCGAATAACTAGGAGAGTGACCAAGTTTATGAAACATTTCTAGGACCAGAAGGGACCTGAAGAGTTCAACTAATTCTTCTGCAACAGATCATTCCTGGCTTTACAGGTCTTATACAGACAAATCTTAAGGCCTTCCAAGGATGATCTTAAAAGTTCCTAAGCATTTAATTTCAGTAGTTTTCTGTCATTATTGTCTGAAAGAGTTTTCCTGATTTCCTTCTTGAAACATTTCTTTCTGGTCCTGTCTACTGTTGACTGAGAAAAAAATTTCATCAAGCTCAAAGATAGTCACTATCTTCTCTTTCAATTTATTTTTTTTTTTCTTTTCGGGTTACCCCCTGATCTTTTAATGTGTGTCATGATTTCTAGACTTCTGGTCATTGATGTCAATTTCCCAATTTCCCCCTGTATTTCTTGAAATAGTTTTCTAAATCTAAATGCAGTATTCCTCTTGAACAGTGCTGGGTAGAAAGGAAAGATTACTTCATATATGTTACAGACAGTGTTTATCTCACAACAGTGTGAGAAAATGTTCAGTCTGTGCTGTTTGCTGCATTCTGCATAGAATAACAGGTAGATCAGAGGAAGTATCAGAGTGGTTCTGTAGCCTTGGAGTTAGTGAAGTCTTCTCAATTTCTTATGCCTGCCCAAGCAAATACTTAAGAATGTTCTATTCTTATTGGCATTTTACCAGAGAACACCAAGGGATAGAAATGGCTATATAGCATCATGCCCTTTCGAATGTATATGTATGGCACTTATATAATATCTCATTACTTGCCTTGTTTGATACACTAATTTGCAGCAGAGGCTGATGAGATGAATCTTTCAGATGATCCAAGAGACAGTCTTTAGTGTCTGCCAGAAATTAGAGAGATACTAAGCTTTCCATAGTAGTTTTGTCTAATCATTGCTTTTTTCCTGTATGAAAGGGGAGAGTGTCATATTTGAAAACTGCTTTCTTTAGAGAGAATATATTTTGTTAGTGTGGATTACAGATACATTTGAGAGAGTTAAAAATCTTTTTCTATAGCTTCTCAGAGATGTAATTGATTTCAGATTTTAAAATGTGTTGTTTCCACTCTGCATATCATTAAAATAAAATACTAACATTCATAAAGTTTCTTTGGAAGTGTTTCTTTTGTGCTGTGTTCTGTGATGTCTAGAATGTCAATTAAATTCTTGAGAATAATTGTAGGGCAATATTAAAATTAATGAACACTGATCTTTCAGACTGCATTAAGAATGTGCTATAATTATATGGTTCTTCTAATACATAAGTGGATATAACTTGCTTCTGTTTGTAATTGTGTCAGCTTCATTCAGAATATGCAATGCACTCCCACAAATAGATCCCCTAGTACCATTGCTGAATTGGCCAGATTGCAGACACATGGAAATGAGCATAAGAAGAAGCCAATAAATTTTAAAGGCTTGCTTGTCAGCACTGTACTGTGTTCGTTGATTTTTTTTTGTTTGGTTGGTTTAGGGTGTTTTTTTTGTGATTTTTTTTTTCTTCTCATGTCCTGCACATTGATGTGACTAGGACTCTACTTGGTTTTTGCTTGCTGTTTTTAAATACAGTAAATTTAGGTCCTTCCTAGCTCTGGTTTGTTCGCAGAGCTTGTCCCTTCAAAACCAGAACCAAACCATATGCTTAACGAGAATGAGTGGTGGCTGCAACAGTGTCACTCAGACTCTGGCAAATGTTGAAATGTTGCTGTGCCGAAATTTCTTTTTACCATTTTCATAGGAACTGCTGGGTCTGTCATGTTTCCCTTCAGAAGATCTCTGAGATGCAGCAGGAAAGAAAAATAGTGTGGGGCATATGTAGGCTAATACGTTCCTAGGCTTCTTTGTCCCAGAGCTAAGAAACTTGTGATGTACACTAAGCTTTAATTGCCTTTGTACAAGGGACTAATGTATCTCTGATTTAAAAATGGAAAACATCATCATCTCTCTTCCCTATAATTTTTTTTGTTTTACTTCATTGGTTATTTTGTAATACTTCTTTTAGATCTGGGAAGATGGTATTTGGACCAGCAAACCTGGGAGAAAGTGCAATAAGAAACTTCATCACAAAGCATCGTTGTAACTCTTGCTGCAGGAGACTGAAACTTCCTGGTATGCTAAGTAAAGATCTTTTTTTAATGTATATATAACTTTTTAAGTGCAAGGAAGTAAAAGCCTAGGCACGTTATAAAGACAAGAACCAAAATTCTGTTGAGCTGAAAGACTATAGCAAGTACTCTCTATCTGTGCAAAGGTGAATATGAAAATATTGCTCTTTTACCCCTCTCTTTTGCCCAGCAACCACATACTGGTTGGAGCCTATCAACTTGATGTTAGCATTCAGCATGAAGACTTCTACCTGTTGAATTGGCTGCTTTGCAAAATGGTAGCTCATTTTTTCCAGAGTCATCACTACAGATAGCATCAGCAATAATTTTTAGAATGAGAAAGATTAAAAATCTAAAAATCATCAATGCCTTAGCTGGGGGAAAAGCTCACTGGAAGTTTCCTGGCCCTGGGATATTGTCTTATACACCACAGCCATTGCTTGTGCTTAGTTGGATTGCCTGTTGTTCATGTTAGGTTTCACAGAATGTGCTTCAGTTTGATGTGAGGCAGTTTTAAAAGACTCAGAGCCAAACCAGATTGCTTTTCTGGATGAATTTCCACCCACCTATTTTTCCTAGGAGGAAACTCCTTCATTTTAATATCTACATGAAGTAGTAATTGCTGTTTGATTCTGAAACAGAAATTGCAGTGATACTGGTTTTGATTATTTGTGTCTGTGGTAGCTATGGATAATAAAGGGGAAAATCAGCAGAATGAATACAATCAGGGAAGGTTTGCTCATATCAGCTCACACCATTTGGGGACCTGCAGGGCTCTCATCCTTCTGGCTCTCATTGACCTCTCTGCAGATTTTCTTCCTTCTGGAAACAGCTATCAGCCTGCCACCAGTTGCTGGATTGGACAGTGCCTGGGGTGTACGTGCTGTTCAAACATATGTTTAGCTGTGTCATTGAAATTATTTTCTTGCCATAGATTTGAGAAGAAGTGACTGCACACAGGAAAGGGTCAGTCCAGCTTTCAAAATAGAAGCGGAGAGAAGCACCAGAGGAGCTGACGATGCAGATGAGTCTTTGGAGTATGACACGCGGCTGTGAAGCTGTGGCTGTGAGCAGACCCTATGTGTTTGTGTGCTCAAACCTGCTCCTTACCACTCCCACTGGTCAGTCTAAGAGAACAAAACACATGTCTGAGTGCAGCATCTGTCTGCCCTTGACAGACCCCACAGGCAAGGAATAAAAACTTTTATCTTTATGTGCTCCCCTTCCATGCTGTCCTGCTAGTCTTTCTCATATAGATTAGTGCCAGGAGGAGATCACCCCTTAGCTGTATGAACTGTCCCATCAATGCCTGCCTTTTTTTTGAAATGTAGATTACAATTCCAAACTGTGCTTTCTTAGGAAAATGACATATTTCTAAGGAGGATGTGATTTGATGTTTCTCTCTCTGCTCTTTAGGAAAGAACTGAATGTATACATGTGTGCAAATCATTCATTCTCTGAGGCAGAGCCCATCCTGCCCCAGGCTTACCTTTCTCTGGGCATAGGAGGGAGGCTCTCCAGGAAAATGCAGAAATTCTGCTTTCTCTTTATTGTTGATTTTGATCAGAGACAAAGAAAGGAAGTACGAATAATGAATTAGTGGTTTAAACAATAGTCACTGATATAACAAGTCGACTGAAAAATTTCATGGGTGTATCACCTTGAATTCCTCTCACATACCAAGAACAAGTTGAAGAATGAAGGGTTAGTTTATTGGACCCACAAGCACCATTGACCTTTCTCATTTTGAGATGATGAAATTGATAAATCTATGATCTTTAACAAAAACAAAGAATAACCTTGAACATGAGTCAACTTTTAACCAGGGCCTGCCTCACTTTAAAATGTTTTAGTTACAAAATATTTTAAAGTTTTAATTGACAACACAGATTTTAGAAGTCACATAGAATAGTATGTTCCTTTTGGTACTTAACTTCTTGTTGTCAATGTCAGGCTATACATATGACTTTTGTCTAACAGTGGTACAATTATTTGTATGTTTTTGCAGATCTGCATGTTTCTATTGATATCATCTGATTTCAGTACAAATTTGCAAAACAAAAATCAGTTATGTGCAAAATGTTTTTTGCAGAATAAAGATTGAAATGAAGTACTCAGCAGAAATGGTTCTAATACAACCAGTGTTGTGTTATAGATCACACCCACCATTAAAACAACTTTGCACTTTTTTATTGAGTAGAAATATCTAATGTTGAAATGTAAGTCGACAGAAATCTTTAGACTTGAATAAGAAACAAAATCTTATTCCCACCACAGCTCATAGTAAAATTTAATGCATAACTGGGCTTTTCTTGTAGTCTGTCATTCACTTGGTTTATTTAGAAAATGTCACACATTGGAAATGGGAGTTATATTTTCTAGTTTTTATACTGATTATGATGTTGATGATGGCATTGAGTAATCAGCTGCACTATGTTCACCTGAGATGCCTTCAGTTTCAGAGAGCATCCTGAAGAGATTCTTATTGCTTTTTATCTTTTTAAAAAGATTTAAAAAATAATTTTATAAGATTAATATTTTTGTGGAATATCTTCACCTTTCACCCTTTTAGATTATAGTATTCATTTTGCAAAAAATGTGCTTCACTTTGGTTTTTTTTGGAAACAAAGGGATCTGTTGGAAAGCTTAGCTTGTCTGTGACGGGGCTTGTTTAGTTGCATCTCTGTAGAATGATGGTGGATTTTGATCTCTTTGCTGGCTAGGTAGTAGTTCTGCTTCCTGTGATTATCATCTCAAAATTTGCCTTTAGAGAGCTGTGTGCTTACATATATACATTTATACTTTAAAGACAGAAATTTTTTAAAAGGATTTCTAACTGTTAGTATGCCTTCAAATTCAGTTAAGTTAAATGACACATAAATATGTCTTTAAAGCTAAGGACAATTTAAATCATACCCTGATAGTGTTGTTTTCCTCAATTATTTCCATACATTCTGAATACATACATATTTGGCATAAAAAAATGATCCCCATACCACGGTTTTTGTTTCTTTTTAAGTCTTGAAGATGATCATTTCTTGACAACCCTTCTGTTGCCTTCAAGAGTGAGTGACTCCTGTATTCATAGCAGAATTGTGTGAGAATTCTTACAGTATATAGCTCAGCATAGATAAATCTTACTCCTTCTTGTTAGTATACGTTAAGGTACATAATAATTTCCCCTCAAATCGGACATCCTTGCAAGATACTAATGTGTGTTAAAATATAGTTGATATAAACATGTTTGATATTTGTTTTTGCTCACTGTGAAGTATTAATGTGATGAAACAAGGAAAGAAGGCATTTGAAATTGTTCCATTATGTCCTTGTATCTTAGCACTAGGTTTTCTTGCATGTAGACACTAAGTTCAGTAATTCCAGTGATTCTACTAGTCAATTAATTTTGCCTATACTTTTCCTTTTGCATTTTTTGAGGGAGTACTGATTCACATTTCACTAAACTGTAAATTCAGCTATTTGGTTAAAGACCTTCCCTCCCAACTTTGTCATAGTTCAGTAATAAATTCTAATGAAGATAACTTGAAAAATTTATTTTTCATTCTTTTGAGTCCTTGGTGTCTATCTTACTGCAAATTCTGTACTTTCTTGAAATTGTGTTTTGATATCTTAATACTGTCCTCAGATTGAAGCCTATGCCTCCTAAAAACATGAAAAAAATCCCATCAGCCTTTAACAGGGACAACAATAAGCCCTACACTAAAACTATGATGCAAATGAAATGAATGATATGCAGGACAGGGTTCCTTCTGACAGGTAGCGTGGAAGAGGAAATACTGCATGTCAAATGTAGGGTTTCCTGGTTATTATTATTAGAGTTTCAATGTTTGTTTTTGCTTGAAAGCACATATAGGAATTTGTTTTACGTTTCTGGTGGGTTCAGGAAAAACAGTCCTGCTTACTTTGCTAAAGTAAGTCAGGCAGTAAAGTTCTGAAAAATAATTGTAACCAAAGTATTTATAAACTCACATTTTAGTAGGAGCTTAAAAGAATATTACTTAGAAATTTGGTTGAGATTACTCAAATGAAAATGTGTTTCTGGCAGTTATTACATTAGCTCAAACATAGGAAAAATACTCAGAAATTGCAAACCTCATTCTCAGGAAGGCTTGTTTTCATTTCTTTTATTCATAGTTTTGGTATGTTTGGGGATATTCATTTATTGTTAGTGCAATAAACACAGAAGGGGTATAAAGTGTATTTTCTAGAAATGCATTTGTATTTGTTGTGATTTTGTCAGTCCATTTCATATTATTTCGAAAGAATAAAAACACATTTTCAAAATATTTCTGTTCTTCATGGGTGTACAATGAAATAATAGTTTTCTAAGCATTAAGGGAAACAGGTGAAGGATACAGAAAACAATGGAGTTATTTTTCTTTTGAATCTCAAACTAATAAGCATGTATTAATTCTATATTTATAATGTGATTCTCCTTTTCTTTCAGTGATATAGTAGTATTAGTTTCTATTCTTGTAGTCAGTATGCTTGCAGCAAGAATATTTCTATACCAGTCCCATAAGTCAAAATGTCTTTTTACAGAAGCAGAAAGTAGATACTTCATTGTTTGTTTATTTATTTATTTATTAGATATAATTTGCTAGATGTTCAGTAAGCTGTGTATTTTTTTTTTTTTGAGATGCATGCTTAGTTCTTAGAAAACTTGCTAGTTAATAAACCAAATCATCATTGCAAATTTAAGAAAATTAAATTTCATCACTCTAACAAGACTCTTATTTTCACTCTGATTCCTGATCTGTGACGTAAAAATTGTGTACAGCCACTAGTGTAAACAAGATGCTGATATAAATGAATGGTGTTCAATTGATTTAGTTGTCATTTGTGTTACATCAGCTACTTTTTATATCTGTTCTCTATTCTTAGGATGTTTGTGCCAGTTGCTTTTTTGTTTGAAAAGGTGATCCCAGAAACAAAGAAAAGCCTCTCTGGAGTCACCCAAGATTTCACATCAACTGTGATCACACCAGAGTTGTCACCCCTTTCCTCTTTGTTAGACCTCTTGCAAGATCTGTTACTGCTTTTCATCTTCTCCTTAAGGTGTTTGTTATATCTTGAATTATTCTGGAAGACAGTTCGATCTGCTGATTTATGGTAACTATTGCTGGGAAAGAAAAATTTCAAACTAAAACCAAACAAAAGCTATTTTTGTCTTTGATATTGAAGAGTGTGTAAAGAGCTGCAATGCCCTGTTCATTTGCTAAGCTGGCATTAGTTCTGTTTGCAGGGACAGAATAAACTAGTCTCTTAAAATAACCTGGATCCACTTAGATGTTGGTGTTCTGTTGTGATAAAGTGCTGAAGATTAAAGAAGAAAAATCACAGAAAAGTCCTGCAGAAAAGCGGTGACTTTGTTGCCTAAACAGTCTGTGTTCTTTGTGTCAGGGATTTAGGTACATGGCTAAAACCTTGCATTTCTCAGATTGTCATTGGAGAAATATGAGTTGAGTTTTAACACTGCTCAGGCAGTTGAACAGAGCCATGGCCCGCAGAGTAGAGAAGAGGATGAAAAAGGAGGAAGGAGAGAAGGGGTGGTTGAGGCACAGCCTTTCTCCTGCTGTTTTTCCTGACTGAACTTTCATCCCACAGAGATACTGCCAATGTTACCTTGTTTCTGTGGTCTGTAGTCTGAGGCAGGCTTTTCTAAAATGTAGAGCATTTGTGTGTGCCATGCATCCCAGCTGGCCTGGTTTCAACAGGAAAATGTCTTGCCCAATGATTAAAAAAGAGGTGCTTCTCGTCAGTTCACCTCTGCTATGAAATTTGAAGTATTACCTGACCTCTAAAAATATCTGAGCAGCAAACTGCCATGTGACATGAACTGGGACAAACTACTCTATTAAATCAACGCTGAGTTTTAACCTCACAATACACTAGAGAGTGTAAGATTCGACTCAGGAAATGAGAAGAATATTCAATTTCAGATAACCTTTGTGGAGTAGCTTAGGTTAGCATCTAGCCTCGTATAACCATCTTCCACAATACAGAGAATGGGTTTCAGCTGAGATGATGAGTAAACAGAATATAAATGCTGAGATTAAACTCAAGCTATATAGGTTACCCTAAATCAAACCAGCAGCTGACCTCACCTAAACCTGCAGCAAAGTGAGAGAGTTGGATCCAACTGAACTCAATTGACTGTCGGACAAAATGAAAGTAGAAGATGACCACATATTATCCCAGCCTACATCATCCTAGTGTAGGATTTGAATTCTTGTGGCAACTCCCTCAAATTAGGCCTTATAGCTGGGATTAAGTAGCCATAATACTCAGAAAAAGAGCTGCCCTTGATCACTCTCAATCTTTGAAAGCACAAAGGGCTGAGCTTCATATGTGGGAAACATTAGCAGAGCATAGAGGCAGAATATGGCCACAAAATAGTGAAGAAAGAAGAGGCCTAAAACGGATCTCACCTCTGTTCTGTGCATCAAATTAAGGGTTTGGGGAGAGTAGACATAAACATAGAGGTCGCCATTGCTCAGGAACTGACCAAGGACAGCAAGGGAGATCCAGAATGGTCTTCAATAAACCCCATAACACCAAATGAAAGCTGGAGATGACCACAAATCACCCTTGTGCTACTTACTAACTGAATTTGAGGTTGGCCTTCAAGTGACCTTAAGAAAATGTGGTCTGGATCAATTTCAGGTGACTTCTGGACACCAAAGGAGGCTAGATTGACCTTTAATGATCATTTGGGATAATTAATCAGAATTAAGGTTGATCTTGGCAGACTCCTGTGCAGGTTAATTACTTCTGAATTTGACTTAAGATAACTTGTGGAATGAAAAGATGGGCCAGAGTGACCCTGGGCAATTCTTTGGGTGTAAAGCTGACATTCAGTGACCCCAGGCATCAAATGAGAGCATCATTGACCACAGATGACCCCCAAGCAGATCATTGGATATCATGGACTTGACAATCTCCAGAGATCCCTTCCAATCCCTAACATTCTGTGATTCTGTGTTGTCCTCAGGTCACCCCTTTTAGCTAATTTGCTAGCATGTTGACCTCAGATGAGCATTGGGGCTCAAACAAGGGCCAACTGGACCTGAAGTGACCCCCCCCTTAAGTAATTAGAACTCTTCTTTCCCTGAACTGACTTGTGCTTCAACCATGAGGGCTGACCTCAGATGACCCTCCAGTGGCGTGTATTTCAGATTGAATTTAGGTGACCCCAGACAGGAAACAAGGACTGTGAATGACCTCTGATGACCTCTTTGTACCGAATGAGGACCAGGTTGATCTCAAATGACAAATGAAGCAATTAATTTGATCTCAAATTTATCTTAAATGACCTCTCTACAGTAAACAAAGGCTGCACTGACCTCACATGAACCCTAACAGACTCCCTGCTTGACCTCAAATGAACCCTAGCTGCTTAATTGGATCTCAGGCTGACCTTAAATGACTGCCCCTCCTCCAAATGAGAACAGTGGACCTTAAAAGACCTCTGCTGGAACTAATTATATGTCAGGATGACCTCAGATAATCCAAGGCTCCAAACAAGAGCCATGTTGACCTCAAACAATACCTTGTGTATACCTGGGTCTCATGATGATGCTAGATAACCCTCATCTCAGATAGGTTACCTGGCCCTCAGGTTGATGTCACATCTTATGGCAGTCATTTAGCCCTGAAGTTGACCTCAGATGACCTCCCTGAGCAACTATGGTGAACTCCAGTGGTCATGGGTAGGTTAAGTGACTCTCATCTAACCTGAATTGACCCCAAGTAGGTACTTAGATCTTATATTTGCCTCAGAAGGCATTTAGAGCTTCTAATTGTATCAAGTTGATTTCAAATGGCTTCTGTGAAGGAAATGGGGCTGATTATTGGTCTTATGTGACCCCCCAAATGGGTAAGTGGCTCTCGTGTTGATGTTAAATGACTCCAGACTGCAAAACCAAACCCATTTGGCCTGAAATGACCTCTAGGCAGCTAAACGGATCTCAAGTTTACTTAAAATGCTTCCTAGGCAGCACACAATGACTTTGCTGATCTCAAATGATCCTCTTGCCAACTAGTTGAATCTCAAGTTAACCTCAGGTGACCCATGGTAAAAACATGAGGACTCTTTTAACCTTGAATTGATACCAAGGTAGACCTCAGATTACCCCTGTGAAATTCACTGGGTTTAAATTAGACTTAAAATGACCTGCTAAGCAGGAAATAAGGGTTGTGATTGACTTTACATGACTCCTTGTATAGATAATTGGCTCTCAGGTTGACCTGAGATGACCTCTGGTCAGGCAATGAGAGCTGACTGACCTTGAATGACCTCTGTGCAGCTGATTGCATCTCAGATTGACCTCAGATGATCTCTGCAGAGCAAATGACAGCCAGCCTCAACTCTGTAATAAACACAGATTAGCTTCGTTTACAAGTGTGCTATGAAGTTCATCTAGTCCAACTCTGCACAAAGCAGCTACAATTAGATCATGTTGTTTGCACCCTTTCCCAAATTAATTTTGCTTTTTTTCCAGCAAAGGAGATTTTGAAACCTTTCTTGGCAATGTATTCCAGTATTTGTTGCTTTTTTTTTACTTTAAAAAAGCTTTCTATGTATCTGATTGTAATTTCCTTTGATGCAACCTGTGTCCACTGCACCTCTTGATATGGGGCTCCTAGAAGACCCTGGCTATATTTTCTGCTAGCTTCTGTCCTGCTTGCTTATGTGTTTCTTTCTGCCAGTAGCTCTGAGTGCCATGCAATGCTGTAGTGATGGGGAAGGCCTGATGTCAAGCCATGAAGCAAAGACCTTAGATCAGAGTCTAGCAAGGCACGGAGCAGGTGCTGGCAAAAATCAAGCTTGAGGGCCTCAGTTCCCAACAGGAGAGACAGGATGCCCCATAAGGCCTGTTGTCATGTAGTTCTTTTCAGAACAATCTGATGCCAGGTTACAAGCTACATGGTGTCAGAACAGATGCAGCTTAACTACTACAAGTGAGGGGAAGAGATCACAGAGCCTGCTGGTGCACTGAGGACCCTGATACCATTGTTACTACAGAGGCACTCTGTTAACTTCTGTTAGTTTGGTTTGGTTTTTTTTCACTAGAAATGTGGAATCATAGATCTTTTTTTTTTCACTAAAAGCCATCAGATCCTTTTCTGCAAAGCTGCTTCTCACACAGCAGGTCCCCAGCCTGTAGAGCTGCATGGAGTTGGTCCATCCCACGTGCAGGACTTTCCTTTTTCACCCTTCACAATGTTCCTGCTGGCCTACAGGTTTTCCAACCTGTCTGTCACTGTCAAATAGCTGATGCATCAACTACTTATCTCAAATTGTTATCCTACATTAACTTGCTAAGAGCTCATTCTGTCCAGTCATGCTGATTGTCTATCTATGGTTTTATTTAATTTTTGGCAGACTTCCTAACAGCTCTTGCTCCCAACTTACCTGTTTGTCCAGTGATGTGAGCTAAGGCCATGTGGCTGGGCCTGGGACCTGTGGACTTGAGACAAACTGGAGCTATGGCTGACTTCAAACAGTCCCTGAGTGGCAGAAAAGAAGAGTTGTTTTCTGCAGACGGCCACAGTGCATCAAATGGATGATGGTACTTTACATCAGGTGACCTCTTACCAACAAAACATGGGCAACACTTAAACTGAAAGAACCTCTGACTGATAAATTGGTATATTTGAACTCTGCTGTGTATTGTATTTAAGGGAAGAGCAGACAGAGAGAGCTCATGCTGGGCATGAATCCTAGGCTGTGCTCAATCTTATGTAAATGCCTCCTTCAAAAAAGACAAAGTCTTTCAATCTCTGTGATCCTTGTTCAAGATAGTACAGTTGTGCTTGACTGTAGCTAACTGTTCTGTATGTAGATGTGGGTGGAACTGATCTCTGTTAATCCCAAATAACAAACTGTCTCACCATAACCACCCTTTACTGGTGTCTCTGTTTAAGTCTCAGGGCAAGCCCCACAGAGCAGGATTCCTATCAGCCCTCTCTCCCCTTCCCCCTTCCTTCTGAAGGGAGGATACAAAGGGGAACGAGGAAGGGAGTGCCTCACACTAAATTGGAAGTTAAGGCTACGAACAAAATTTAATAAGTAACAGAGATAAATATGGAAAAGGAAATATGAAGGGCAGAGGGATATATAAGCATATACAAAACCAGCTCTCAGATAATTGTCTTGGAGTGATTTTTGTCTTGG
>VWZK01002234.1:6211-19520 GCA_013396935.1 Baryphthengus martii
TCCCTTTTTATTTGTGATATCCAATTGTGATATCCAATGGATAATAAACTGTCTAAACAACCACAGACACAACTAGCCTACAAAGATACTTCCCATGATTAGCAGAGATTTCTGTTTAAATCAGCAAGAGAATTCTCTTACCTTGACATAGAAAGTTGTGGCTTGATGCCAGCTAGGAATGTTTAAACTTATAATCTTATTATTTATTAGTAAAAAAAAAAATAACATATTTGTGCAGAACCTGTCTAGAAAAATGTCAAATTCAGTTCTTTTAGNTTACCATATGGAGCATCCATTCTATCAGTGTCTATCTCCTTTTTTTTTTCCTTTTTTTACCATTAAATATGTATGAATTGCATTGTAAACAAGAGATCTGTGCTACAGATCACAACATGGCTTGGAGTGTGACATGCCTTCTAGTGCTCTGAAGCAGTATCTGACAGTGAAAGATCCGTGTTTCTCTATGATCCCATGGTGACTTCAGGAATCAAATGTGATATTGCTCCATACTGGGATAAGTTCTTCAATCCTTTCTTTAGTGGCAGTTTTAAATCTTAATTAGTTAAGAATATTTGCATCTCTGCATTTGCCTGGAATATTACAAAAGCTGAACTGTAATTGTTGCCATTTTGTTGATTATTTTTCTCAGTGTCCCTGCTTAATTCTTGGATTTTGAACTTCAGCATAAGTCTTTTGCCAGCTGCTAACCAGGCTTTTAGTCCATTTACTTGGCTAAAAGTTTTCACATTTCTTTGGGTATCAAAAGTAGGGAGATATAGAAAAAGTATCAAAATCCAGATAACAAATACCGATGTTTCTTTTTATGAAGCCTCTTCAATAACTTGTACTGACAGAAAGGTAGGTCCTAGACATGGTACGAAAGGCTTTATCTTAAGCTAGTGGTACATTAGGATCCTGCCCAAAATATTTCCAGTATTGTGTCACTTAGCAAAAAATCACTAATCCGAGCAAACCACCCGAGTCTGTTGGGGCGGCAGGGAGGCGGGAAGGAAGTTAACCTCTAAATTCCTTCACCTTTGGAAATGCTCCATCACAAATATGGAGGATGTACAACCATTGAAAGCATGTCATGCTTTTCTGTTTGGCAGGAGGATCGAATGGCAGATTGTGATCACATTTGCAAATGCACGAGTGAATCCTTATTTCTGAGCTCTCCTGCACAGACCTGCAGAAAGATTTGATTCTTGATTTGTAATGTAAATACTTTAAAGTGCTATCACATCAAATTGTATCCCACAGTTCTTGCTTTAGCAAACTAAAGCTTATTTAGAATTATTTCCCGTTTGCAAGTTTTGCTGACTTTATCAGTGCTTGTTTCATGTTTGCCAGGCAATGAAAGGGCAGTTACAAACCAAACACCAAGAGCATAATGCTGTCTTTATATTGTTGCATCGTAAGTCAATTGATACAAGATCCCAAATCAGGAAAAAAAAAGAAATACCTTTAAGTTGATGGATAGCATCCAAGTGTTTCTTTTCTTTTTGGCTTTCAGATTGTTTTTTGAAAATACAGTGTTTTTCAACACAGTCATTGTTATCACATAATAAGCATTATATCTTAACCGTTATATATTTCCCTAAGATTTTAAATTATGGTAAGAAACTACCATTTATGCTTAATTTTAACAGCATCTAAAGTAAATACTGAGTCATAAAAAATGAAAGGATTCTATTTCCACAAATATTTTAGATTTATGGATGTTGAGGCTAGTTATGTAGCAATTTTCTAGTTTGTGGAATGAAAATATATTCTTAGATATGACCAAGAATACTGACAAGAATGCAAATAAAAATCTGTTTAACATAGAAATTAGAGCAAAAGGGGTACTGCCTTTCTCATGCTTTGTGTGTGAGTGCAGTGGCAGGAAAAGGAATTGAATTGTGTTTACCTATATAGACATCTAGTATTACTGTGACAATTTGTTGAAGGACTAAATCAACATTTTTAAGGAAACTTGAAATGTTCTTTGAAATGAGCTTAGTGAAAGTAGTATAGACGTGAGATCAGCAAAGAATTGAACTAGGATTTGTGGGAGAAGGTTTGCCAAATGAACTGCTTAATTATTTGCTGAGATAAAGATATTCTTTGGGATAAATTAAAAATTCAGAATAATTACCTGGTCAATTAACCACTAAAGTTCAGGTTTATCCCACTCTCTAGCAGGTTATTTTTCAAAGCTGAGATAACCAACGAAAGGAAATACTTCTTTAGGCAGACAGATGTTACGTGTGGTTGGTAGCAAACTATGGTTCACAATTTACATATTTTTAAACTGTGACAGAGTATGGTTCACACAGTTCAAAACATGATGGATTCAAGAAGTAAAATCAAATTATTCTGATTCCAGTAAACTGTGATGGTATAGGTGAAGCTTTAGCTGTAATTTAATATCCGGCAATTTCCTAAGGTGCAAAGCAGAGATAATGTGTAAGTCAAGTTAAGATGCAAATTCTACTTTTCAAAATTTGCATTTCATACTTGGAGGAGAAGAATTAATAAAAGCAGTCCCAATCCACAGCTAGAAATTATGCTTAGTGATGCATTACCCAAATCTCTGTGGGGACTGCATATGAATAACACTATTAGCTATGTAGAATATGCATTCAATATAAGGGCTTAAGTGTATGGCCTGTCACCCTGAATCCTATAAATAATTGGATGTTTCTCTAATAATTTAACTTTAAAAGATTTGGAACTTATTTAAGGGAAGAGAGTACCTACTGAAGCTGACAATTTTTTTTACATAATTTTATAAATTAAGTATAGTCATTGAATACAGAATACTTTGTGTAGCTTGTGCAATCTATAGTCACAGAGTACAGTGGAACTCCATGCTAGAGACTCTATAACTAAAACAACAGTTAGTCAGGAAAAAACTTCCTTTTCTAGTACAGCTTACAACTATTACTTTATTTCCACAATTAAAAAATCTATCTTTCTTCTTTGGCTTGTCAAAATTGTTTTAATTTAAAGAGGTGAGGGAAAAAAAAAGCTTTTTTTTCTATCTGTCTGTTATTTCTTATTAATGAAGGATCTACTTTTATGGTCCTCATTCACAGACAGGTTTCTGAGGAGGCAGAAATGGAATAAAATGGAATAAATGGAATTTATGGGATAAAGTTCAAGTGGAATTTATGGAATAAAATTCAAAATTTCTTTAAGTTATATTTCAAAATGTAATCCATTCCAGTTACTGTAAAGTGTTTATAATTGGTTTACTATTGAATGTGTACATACTGTTGACAATATGTACAATTGCAGAAGTGGTTTGAGGGAAAGCATCTTAAATACAGGAAAAACCTTACTTGGATGCCAATATGCTGAATTGTCTAAGATGCAGAGTAGAGACAACCAAAAAAAATGTTATTGCAGAGAAACTGCTTCATAATTCTGAGAAGCAAGTGTTAAGAAATACTTTTAATTCAGTTGACTGAGAAATAGCGGGTACTGTGTGTTTGCCTTCTCTATAAAGAGGTACGTGTTTACACCAAGCTCTGTGACTGACTTATCAGTTATTCTTCATGTCAAAAATTCAATTTCATATGTGTAAGTGCAGTTTTGTACATTTGATGTAGCTGTTACTGTCTTCTTTTTTTTTTTTTAATTGAAATTTGACTTTTACTGGCTTGATACTTCTTGCTTGCTTGATAAAACTGGGTGACTGAATCAGAATTAGGCCTATATTTAAACTGAAATAAAAATGCTTTCCCTTCTGCATGTTTGGTTTTGCTGAAATACTGAGATGCTCTTGTAGCTCCACTGAATTTGATAGAATCTTTACTACTAGTAATTTAAATCTTTATTTTTTACATCTGAGTGCTACTTTCTCAGAGAGCTCACAGTGTTTGACATATACTTAGGAGTCCTCAGAAACATCCTCATGAAGTAAAAAACATATTCAGACTGCTGACTGGGTATTTGGAAGTGTCAGGAGCTGTGACGGGGTGTTCTGTGCCACCTGCATTGCCATAACTTGCTCCATCAGGAGAGGCCAAAGAGAGAATGTCATTTTTACTTTACATACAATTGTTAAAGTCCTCGTGTTCAGTGTTCATTCTTGACTTGAGTCTGACTAAAGTTAGTAATGTGTGTAATTACGGGTAGAATCAGCTGTGGAGTTTTTACTTGTTAATGATAAATGTGGCGTAGTTTGGTTTTATTTTCTTACTCTCATCGCTTTCTGTACCTTCAAAAGGTTTTCACAGTCTTCGTAAGTGTACGTGATTTATTTTTAAAAAAAAGCCCTTATCATTATAGTCCAGTACTGTAATAAGCTGGACTCATCTTTCTTTTGATAACCTTCCACCCCTTTAAAAGCACTCAGAGCTTGTGGTGTGCCAGGAATTCCCTGGGGATCATCTCTCTGCATTTGTTTAATTTATTGCTTGTGGTTTGCATTTTTAGAGTCCTGATGCAAGGTTTATTTAAAATGTGGTTTGCCACCACCAGTGATTCAGGTAGCAAAAACACAGATTTGTCCTGGAATTTGGCATTCTCAGAGGGTTATACACAGACATTGGTATTACTGTCTCACACAAGTAATTCTTTCTCGTAAAGGTTCGACCAAGTGAAATTTGAATTCCACTGAAAGTGATACCATAACCTTCCATGGTCCAGAGGGGGTATAAAGTTTACTCCACAGTTACCCCCTTTTTTTTCAAAAAAGAAAAAAAGATATATTTGAGAGTTCATATTGACATGTCACTTTATTTAGTCATTAAGTGTATTTATTTAATACAATGGGAGGAAACTTGCAGAGTCTTGCATGGTGTGGCAGAATACTATGATCACTGGCATATCAGTGAGTCAGTGTAGTGTCTGTGTACAGGAGCGATAAGCTCATTCCTGTCATAATAAACTTATGGAATGCAATGTTTAGAAATTTTTTTATAATTAACTCATTCAGGCTGAAATGTAAACAGGTTAAGAAGTCTCTTAAAAGTGAACATTTAGGTTCATTTGAGACTGTAATGTGAGAATCAAACAAAAAAAAAAAATTAAATAGCTGAATTAAGACCTTTTTGTGTGTCATTCATGCTCAGCATTTTCTTACACTTTGGATGTTTTTTCTTTCCCTATTTGCTGTGACATTGGCAGCAGCTGTCAGTCACCAATCATACTGGACAGACTGTTTTGACTCACCTGTGCAAATATTAAAAATTGTAGTGTAACTTTGTGTGGCCTGATGGGAGATTTGATAAGTGCTACTCATCTTCTGAAGAGTCACCTGTGAATATTTAAGGTTGTGTAAGGTTGGAGTAGAAAGAAGTGTTGTGTTTAATACCTGTGTTACATGACTTGTGGCTGTACAAAAATGAGGTGTTGTCAAAGGGAAGAAGGATAGAAGCCTTTGATGACAATGCATACTGATATTTGAAAAAAAATAAAAATGCAAAAATATCTAAAGTAATTCCATATTCAACTGAAATGAATACGGCAGAAATAAATAAAACTCAGTACTGTTGTTTTTCTGTTGGTGGATCCTGCCTTTCTGTGCAGTAAGTATCTTTGTTTTAACTGAGCAGTAGATAATTAGGCTTCCACCATCCATGTGGGAAGAGATGATTTATTTCCGTGAGAAGTGGAAGGAATTGGTATCTGCAATCACCATTTCTCCTGACTCCCCAGGGAAAGATGGGAAAATATGAAGGCTGAAAGCCCAGGGCAGGAAAAAATGAACATTATCTGCTGACCTCTGAGGTTGCAATTTCTTCTGAGCAAAGTCTCTCAGCTCTCTAGCTGGTAGCACATCTCACCAATTTTTGTCACTAATAATGGCCTAATAATTGACTGCTGGTGGAGAAGTTATTACTCAGTAAGACTGACAGGACTCTACCCTATGTTTTTTCAGGGCATGTTCTTTAGAGCAGGATTTTATTCCTGTGACAGACCTGGTGAGATATATGTCTCAAATGATTAATGTATAATGTATTTCAGTGAAACTGGTAGCTGTGAGATTATAAGAGGACATCTTAAAATAAATGGAAACAATATTTTCTTCCATTACCTTTCTAGTAAATTTTTGCTTTTTTTTCCTTTTCTAACAAAGTTTTTATATTGCAGTGATATTTGAGCTACATTTTATAGTTTAAGCCTCTATTAGGAAGGTTGTGCATTTGCATAGTTTAATTCATCACACTGTGGATTAGTTTTGTTAAATACTGTGATCCCAGCTGGGGTATTTTAATGTGGGAGGCAAAAGAATTGCTCCTCCGGAGTAAATTACAGTAAGAAGGAGGAAAGATTGTGTGTGGTTGAGCTAGCCGGCAGCACTGGAATATTTTTTGGCTTTTAACATAGACCAAGCTACAATATTTTCAGTCTTCTAGGGGGAAGGGTGGGAAGTAAGAAAAAGAGATTGCATTAAAAACAACAAAGAAGGCAATATTTAAAATTCCTTGTACGTCCTTGTGATTAGTGTACAGCAGCAAACGTGCACTCTCTTTATGAACACCTCTGTAAAGCAGTGTTGATGATGGTGTCAATTAAACCTTCATTTCCTAAAACAGCTCTTCAGTCAGAATTATTTTCACATTACTTTTAATAGGAAGAAGCAGGTAATGTAGATGCCTAAGATTTTGATTATACGCATTGGCAGGAGATTAAGACTAGACTGATGGAAAGCCTAAGTAACCGTGGTTGCCCGCTCAGTCCTGATGTCAAAGATAGGCAGCACAGAATAGAATGAGATGAAAGCTTGGCTATGTTAATGAGATGAAGCTGCCTCAAATATCTGGTTTTTATTGTTCATTAGACCGATCATGAAGTATGTCTTCTTTACTGGATTAAATTAGATTATTCCATATAGCACAACTGTCTGCGAAGACCAGTAATCCTTTAATTTATTATGGACCCCAGGAAACACTCTGAGGAAAATCTCATACACTAAAACTCAGGATCTGGGAAATTATTTCACAAACACTTGCAAATGCTCCTGCTCCATTGAGGTGACTGCTCAGCCTGTGTTCAGTTCAGTTCACTCTTCAAAAGTCGTAATCACTACATGAAGCTATTAATATTCTTACATTTATTTGTTCTTTTCCTTTTTCTGGACTGCAGTTTTTACCAACAAATCATAACTTCTTCACCTCACAGCTCGCCCTACCCCTCCCTCCCTACCACCCCCTCCCACCTCAGCAGAGGAGGGCTAAAAAGCTACCATTTAGAATTAGGAATACTTTTCATATTCTTTATGCTAAACTAAGTGATTAACTCTATATAAAAACCACAGAACTAAATCTATGGAACTTATTTTTCCAGTAATGACTTTGCTCCTCAAACAGTGAAGACTGTGTCTAGGTTGACTGTTCTCATGTGCTTAATTTCACTAATTATTGTTGTCTGTGAAGATCCACAACCTGCCAGTAAGAAATACTGTATCAGATTTAGGTGACCTGCTAGACCTCCTGTATATAATGTATAGTACGTAGCACCTTCAGTAACATTTTATGTGACTTTCTCTCCATCAACTTATATGTGTTTTATGGCATATTCATTAGATTTACTGTTCCAGAGTTGCCAAGGATGCTGTTGAAACTGAGTACGATACAGAGATCAGGACATTTTTGTTACAGAATGCTTGAAGTCTAGTCCAGAAACATAAGAAAACCAAGGGCAAAAGAACTCCAAGTAAACAGACTTGCACTGATTTTGGGTTTAATCCTGTACCTTCTGCCTCACAAAGCTGGTGGATCTTTCAAAATGAGTTGGACAAGGAGCAAGAAAAGGTTTAGAGAAGAGTACAGAAAAGAGTGAGAGGTGACCCTGGGCACATTACTCAGCAGACAGATGAGAGGGAATATGATGAGAGGCATTGATTTATGCTTTTGTTTTGCAGTTTATCACATATATATGTTTCCCCGAAGCAATACATTAAGCACTTGAAGTCCATGACAATGGATTTTCAATAATATTTAGGAGCATCCCCAAATCTGGTCTGTATGGCTAAATATTCATAAATTTATACACTGTGACTAATATGTACGGCAGGAGCAAATGCACTTTCATGGTTCGTTGAGAGCACTCATCTGTCTTTGTCAAATTGTATCAGGATTCAGCATGACATTAATCAGTATCCTTTTTGATGAGTTCTGCTGTCTGTGAGAGGGTACGTAGCATATTCTTATGCATCAGTTTCAAAACTTGTAAAATAAGAGAAAGAGCTGGACAAAGTTCACATTATATCTCAAAATAATTTAACTACCCTTTACAATCTCCTTGAATATAAATAAAACCAAGAGTTTACTAGAAGCTGCAGGAGGTACAGAATTAGATTAATACAATCATTGTAATGTTTAGAATAATACAAACAATATTGTTTATATGGAATACTACTGGAAGATTTCCTTGATTACTAAATAACACTTAAAAAAATCTCTTACTTTATTCAGCTGTCAAACCACTCATGACATTTTTCACGTAGCTATTGCAACGTTCAAGCTTGTGCATATGAACAGCAATTTGAAAATTAATTACATGCTTGTAATTTCTTCAGATTGTTAACTGTATAGCAACTACTGTAAGTGTATTAGATGTAAAACTGAAGGAAAATGCTTAGTATTTGAAAACAATCAGCAAAAGAGCCAGTGCTGTAATGCATGTTAAAATAACAGAAGTGAGATAAAAGACTCTTTTCAAAACGATCTGTTTCAAAAGACATCAAGCACTAAAGTGAATTCAGATCTGACAATAGCCTAGCCATTGCCATCAAAATTTCATCCTGTCTTTTTAGAACGAACACAGTAATAATTGCTAAAACTGAGGAAAAGTGCCAAATGTAAACACTACTGTTTCGTAAGGGTAAGTTTCATTCTAGGTTTCATTCCAGAAATAAATGAGATGTCCGATGTGCTTCCTTAAAAGCTAATAATTTTTCAAGAGTAGAGAAATAAATATTTTGTGTACCACTTCTACCACTTACGTAGATATCAGAAAAAGAATTTGACATCAAAATGAGGCATATCTGTTAAATTAAAAAATGGTACCTCTAGCCTTGTGCTTCTCTAGCTAAGATCGAATAAAGGAGGTATTTAACTTGAGAAAATAATTTGTGACAAGGTTGTTGAAAAAGGTGTTAATTGTAGAGCAAGGTTGAAAGAAATTTGGTTTAAGGTTTAGAACTTCTATTCACAGAGAGTACTTCACTGAATTTGGCAAAAGTTTGAAAAAAACATTTTTTTTTTTGTCCATAATGAGAAGTTAGCCACATACTATTTATAATTATCAGGTTCTGAATTATATTATTTAGCCACAGGAAAAAACCTGTTATCAACACTTTATTCACACTGTGATCTGCCCCACTCCACTCCCCAGATTCCTAAGCAACACTTTAAAATATTCACAGGGGTTATTTTTTGGTCAGAGAGGAATATGGTACATTATTCATCACTTCAATGTTCCAGTGCAACTCACTAAACCTTGAAGTTGCACAAGTGTAAAACTGAAGTAAAGTGATGATAAATCATGTCATCTAGTTTCCAGTGGTGATGTGGACCATCCAGACTGTTATTGCTTTTCTCTCTCTGGGGTTACTCCCTGGATAACTATTAAACTACCTGAACAAATTTATAAAAGTATCCTGAAAAATTACATATTTTTGTGAAGAAACTTCTCAAGACTTTAGACTAAAATACACCACAAAATGGTAAAACATTTCTACAGATAGTATACCTACTGGGTTTGCTATTGATCACAAATACAGAATTATTTTTATGCTCAGGTACTGTATCACTGTCAGGCTGTACTGAAAGAAAGTTAAGAAAGAATCTCTTGGTGTGTAAATATGCCACTTTAGTTATATATCTGTGTAGCTACAGCATTACTCAAAGATGTTCAATGAGAAAAAAAAAATGAATTACACTCTGTTATGTTGAAAAAATCCAAAGCGATAGAATCCGAACAGCTATTTCAGTTAAAGTAAAAACAGATTTGAAAACACAAACAGAAGATCTCCAAATAAAAATAAAATGTCATGAGGATATGATGAGTTCCCTGTTGACTCTTTAAAGGATTCAAAAGACTTTGTGATCTCCAGATTCAAAGTTTTAAAAAGAGCCAAAAGCATCAACTTTTTGTCAATGTTACTCAGCAATCCTAGAGCTAGTACAACATAAGCTTCCAAACCAATGATAATGGAGTGGGAGAGATGCAAGGGAAAGAACAGAAGCAGAGGGGAGAAAACCTGTCTTTCTGTATACAGTATATATCGCGATTGTCCCACTTACTATCAGGATACATTCCAAAAATTCCCAAAGCTAGGAGCAACAGTGGTTGGTTGGGCCAATGAACCATCAAGGAGCAATGTCCTCTTTGCCCTTTTGCGAGCAGGTGCTGGCTGGTGAGTCTAAACACAGATTATCATTTCTGACCTGGCTGCCCATAGGTTCGGGTGTACCACCCGTAGCCAAACATACAGCATGACCACAGCGCTCGTGATATGCCTACAGCCGCACCACATCGGTTTTGTCCAGCTGCTTGAGCGGTAGCCCAGAGCATGCTTGTGGAGACGTAATGGACATGGTTATTTTGCAATAGGAAGGTGATGAAATTAGAAACATTTATGTATATAGCAAGAGACTCTGAAATATTTTGTTAAAACACTGACATAACTGTATTTGGGGACAGGTTTGTAAGAGCTGGAGGGGTTGTAGTGACATGGGATTTAGTGTTAGAGGGATGTAGTGTTGCTGAACTGAGCCTCTATTCATTCTTTTGTGTAAGACCTCTCAGTCTTCTATTTGTCTTCCTACTTTCTCCTATCTGGCCTAACGCCTGTGAGGTGTAAAACAATGGGCTCCTGCATGCCTGGTATCCATCTACACCTTTTCTGCTCTAAATAATACCAAATCAACCATCATATCTTAGAACAGAAGTATGAATGCTTGTTAGACTGTTTATTCAGGATGACTTGATGGAGGATGTTGCCAGAGACCACAATCCTAACTTCACAGTATCTCTAATTAAATGATTTCAAGGTTGAGATGTTTCTTATGCTGTTACAGCCTTTCTGTAGGCTAGGTTTACAAAAATAAGTCAATGTTTCACGTTACTTTAAGAAAGTTTCAGCGAGACCCTCCTATTTTTCATGGTTACTTTCGCACCACTCCCAGTTCTGCACTGATTCTTGTGTCGTGACATGTTCTCCCTTTGCCGAGATGAAAAGAAATAACTTATTTCCTCACTAATTCTAATCTTTCTGTTGCTGAGGTCCCTTTGCAAAACCAGCTGATATGTAGACAGGTCATGTTGAATATGACTTGTGTTCTTGGCCTGTGTATCTTGGGATGCTTACATTTGACTGACCAGACTTTTTACAGCTAACAACATCAAGAAGCCTGCAAAGTGACCTGCATTTTTAGAGCACTGAAAATGCTTTCCAAATGCCTTGGAAGTTAGCCCTGCTTTCCAAGCAGTGGCAAATCTCCTTTAAGAACAAAACTGAGCCACACTGAGTTTTTGAGAAGTTTTCCAAACACCACTTGGGCTTCGTTATATATCAACCAAAAGATATATTTCTATTCAATAGGGAAATATGTCAGTGAAACAAAATGCTAATTTGAGGGACATTTGTGTTAGCAAAGCTCAGTATCCATTTTTTTAGATGATAAGCAGATTTGAGTGTTGTGAGCCAGCTAAGTTTGCATTTTCTATGCAAGCCTTTGAAATGACTTGAATCTTCCTGAATCTAAGCTGGCCCTTCATATTTTTCTTTCACATCTTCAGTTTTTACTAGACATTCCTGTCTTGAGTAATATTTAATCATAACATCTAATTTTTTAGCAATCATCTGATATCTATTTAAATGTTCTTACCTTAGTCTGAAAAGTTGAGTCACAATTAGGACTTCCAAATCATTAGCATTAAAATTTCTGTCACAACTACAGTTGCTGTCCTTAGGAGGGCACAGACATTCTGAATGTAATTGAGTTCTCTGCTTTTAAATATATCCCTTGGCAGAGTCATGTTGACAAGTGCTTTTCATCTTGAAAACTTTCCTGTTGTTAGACCTAGTCAATTTGACATGGAATTCAGAAAATGAACCGAAGTGGAGCCTAACACTGGCTGCATAAAGGTGCACCTGTGTGTAGGCTAATTTGCCATCACCTGACATCTCCAAATATTATTCTAACATTGTAGATTCTTACAAAAGTATGTTGTCTCCCATAACACAATCTCTTTCATCTGCTAGAGCAAAATCTGACTGCCTTAATATATGTGAAGAAACAAGGAAGAAAAGAGAAGTCAGATTGTTCTTCTGAGCAGTTTCAACTAAACACTTAGATGTACAAGATGGAAACAGAAATTTAAGTTCCACAGCTGCAAGCTCATAATCTTTTTGGTAGCATCTTGGAAAAGCTTTTGGGATCTAGTCTACTGCATGTATGGTGTCAGGCAATTACTTCACCTCAGTTTTAGGTCTGGCTCAAGATAAGGTAGGTCGTGTCTGACAGATGTACCAGCCTAAATTTCTTATAGGTTAATTGACAAAAGTAGGTACCTTGGAAGAACTGTGAAGAGTAATCTGATTCATCTAGCTTGGATTCAGCACAGCCTCCATTAGCTGCTGCTTTGTCCCTCAGGGGACTCTAGGGAGTCATTATAGGAAAGGTTAGGTTCTTCATCAGAATATTTGCAAGCTGCTGGATTTGGACCATCTCTTGGAAAACAGATGTAGTTCAGTCTCTTAGGCTCTGTAATGTCTAGCATTCCATGTCTCACTAGGGAAGAATTCTCATCTAGACTCTGGAGAAAAAGGAGGCGCTATGTAGTGTGATGTCAAGCTTAAGATTTATTTCATGTAGCTTCATATAAATTTCTGAGCTTCTCTAGAAGATTCTCTTGATAGTCCTGGAGCTTGCCTACCAGCTCTAGATTATATTGGAGCTCAGTGCAAGGGTGCTGCAGGACACACTTGTATAGCTAAGGGTAAGTTCCCAGGGACTATTAGGTTATCTAGGCAGCTGCTTTGTCATTTGAGATGCTTGTGAATTTGGGCATTCCTAGACCGAACTCTGTATACAGAACAGCTATTTTAGTTGTTAAGCGGGCTCATGGTAGATCAAGCTCATCCAGAGATTTCAAAAAAAAATTAAATTAATCATAGAATCATACAATCATAGAATGTTAGGGGTTGGAAAGGACCTCTAGAGATCATCTAGTCCAATCCCCCATGCCAGAGCAGGATCACCCAGGGCAGGCCACACAGGAACGCATCCAGGTGGGTTTTGAAAGTCTCCAGAGAAGGAGACTCCACAACCTCTCTGGGCAGCCTGTTCCAGGCTCCATCACC
>VWZK01002234.1:19628-31454 GCA_013396935.1 Baryphthengus martii
CTATGAGGATGTAGTATTAGAAGCCTTACTGAAGTCAAGGTATATGACATCCACCCTTAATGTATTGATTCAATGCATTATTAATGTTATTGATTCAAATGTATTGAATCTTGTTGGTAGTATGTAATTATACTTGAGCTAAATATTTCTGAATTAATATTCAAGATGATTTATAAGCTTTGGTGACAGGATCTATAGTCTTGGGAGCCTGATACTCTTCATACTTAGACTCGGTAGTATAGAAGACATTAAAGAAGGTCAGCAGAGTGACAGAACATAATCAGGGTCCTACATCTTTAATAAGTTCTTATATATGTTATTAACATGTCACTGCTTCAGTAGCATTGCCATGGATCTACTGGCAGAGAATTTCCATGTTTTAGTGAGGAAGGTGGGTTGTTGTTTTTTGTGATTATTTTTTTTCAAAAGATGGTTTTACACAATGAAAAATTAATTTTCAGTTAGCTAGGGAAGTAATCTGTGCTGCAAGACAGGATATTACTGAGATATAATTGACAAATTAAAGTTTTATTATAAATGTGTGAGCAAGACATTTTCCTAGACTTCTGTCTTTTTCTTCTCAGAAACAGGAAAATTTAAATTTATATTATTTCATTCCCCTTCCTTATTTTATATTATTTTCAATGTGGTACTACTTTTATTTTCTCACTCTTCTTCATCTTCCAGCAAAATGAATTCTCCTGCCAGTAACCAAGCTGTCAGATAAATTACAATAAAATTTATATTAACTTGAAATGGAACTAAAGGAGTAATCCACACTAAAATATAGAATAGGAATTCCATATTCAATCTGTGTATGAAGCTTACATGAAAACTCATAGATAATACCAACTCTGAATCTGCAGGTTTTGTTATAACACTTCTTGATTTCAGAAGAATTTTACTCTAGCAAAATGCCTTAGTGCACACAAATTAAACAAAATAGTACAGGGCTTCAGCACCAGGCAACTATACAAGAAAAAATGTAGCATGTTGACAATGTATACCTGTTTAATTGGATAAATAGTACAACTTCCTAGATAAACGATGACTGACAGATAGTAAAGCTCTCTAGTGTTTAATTATAAATGAACTGACACCACAAGATGGCACAGATTTGTGACAAGGGCTTAATCAGCAGGCTTCAATTTTATTAAAAAGCACTTCTGAGGAAAATGTAATTAAGCATAAGCAGTGCATGGATATAGATAGGGGACAGAAAAATTCTTGGTCTGATTAGAGACTTTATTGAGCAAACTGCCAGGCGGCTAGAGGTGTAGAACCTGATGGCTTCCTCCTCCGTTCCTGAAGCTCAAATTGTATCCTGTTGCTGGCTGGACCTGACCATTTCTTTACACCCACCTGCTTCTGTCATACCTTCCACACCAGACTTTATCTATTGGAGGTTTCCAAAGTCACAAGTGATGACAAAATTTGTCTGTCTTATAGAACTTCATTTTTTTCTGATGCTGTGAAGACAGTAGATGACCTAGTCCAGCCTCTTCCTCCTCCCAAGAAAATTCCTTTTTACTCCTGCCTATTTCAGGCAGGTAGCTATCCTGTGCAAACTATACACTGTCCAACAGAGTACTTGGGTGACCTTTTACTGCAGGCAAGTTGCTGAGCTTTCTCTGGTTGAAGGAGACAAACAGATGAGGTCTCAACTAAGCTATGGCTTATCATCTCATCTGTCTTCCTGCTTACCAGATCAACTCATCATCAGATGATTTAAAGAGGTAGTGGCAACTGTAGGAAAATAATCCAGTCCTTCTGTGTCTTTTACTTAGGCCAGTCAAGTCCTTCATCTGTCCACCTGCAAAAGCATTTTCTGTGGATGGCAAATAACTAGGATGTGCTATACATGGCAGTCCTGTGCTAGAGAAGCTGGTTTGGACTGTACAATTTTCATTGCATCCCTTTACTCTCATACCTAGACTCCAAATCTAGATATACTTCGCTCCTTATATATTTTCCATGCACTAGACACTTCTCAAAACAGGTTATAGTGGGGCATATATTTTCCTTGCTTATCACTGTCCAGGTTAGAGTACCTCTTTTTCGGCTTTGAATAGATGATCTGTTGTAGGCATAAGACCTCCTAGCGCCTTTAGGAATACACAGAACAAGATGCCTCCTGGTCCTCCCAAGGACCGCGCAGTGCTGCCTTGATTGCATCACAAGCCAGCACCTGGTACGTTCACTCATCTGATCTCATCAGTCAGGAATGTATCTCGCTCTGGTACATTGATGCCTACACCTATCTGAGTAGCTTCCTCTAATCACTGTAGGCATAACCCTAGTTCAGAACAAATAACTGTATTTGGTGCATTTAGGCATAATCTGCTGATTGTTGTTACTGGCCAGCAAATGATATTAGCCAAACTCGTATGGAGTTTACTAACAAATGATTCAGTCTTAAATAAAGTGTATTCTGCCTGCATTCAAAAAATCAGGGAAAACTACCTCATGAGCTGAAAAAGCAGGTATTTGCTAGGGGGAAAAAAAAAAAAGTCTGCTAGAGTTGTTTTGAATTCTGAGTTAAATTTACTTTTAAACTGTGAACCCCATCACTGGAATATTTATGCATTTTCTTTTTGGCTTGCAACCTATTAATTAACAGTACGCACTTTGAAATAGACACTTTTTCTTGCTTTTCTGTTTTAATGTTTCTTATCTCTTCTTCCTCATACCTCTAGCCAGCTGAGTACACCCACTGCTTTTCCCTGAAGCTAATGCAAGAATTTAAAATTCAAATTACTGACACACGTGGATTGCTGTTCAAACAAGGCATCTAAATGTTCTTAAACACCTTGATGAGTTATGCATTCAGAGGGCATTAGATCAATGAAATCTATCATGTGTTTTTATTTATAGTCTCTTTCCTATCACTAGAGTCGTCTTTTACATAATCTCTAAAGCCCAGTCCGACAATTGCTATAGTGCTTCAGATATTTTATATACCTACCTATGAAATACAAAGAACAGAGTAATAAATAATGCATGCAAGACATGTGGTCCCTAGACTTAATAATCAACACAGAAGGTTAACTGTTCACAGTTTATAATTCTCTCTTTACATTCAGAAAACACAAATATTTTCTCTTTGAATGCACTGGAGGTATCTTAGACTAATTTTATTGTACCATTTATTCTACTATACTATACAACTATTCATAATATGAAACGATGCGAAATATTACACAGATGACATGGTGCCTTTGTAGCGCTAACTAGAAAGCGACTGAAGATTTCTTATGCATCCGTTATGCATCCATTTAGCTGAAAACATTACATTCAGCTCATTGTCTGAAAAATACTTATACTTAACAGTGCTAAGCGTAAGAGAATGAGCCTGTAGAAAGGGAATCACTCAGATCAGGGAAAAAATTCTTTCTAGCAAACACATGATCAATATAGTATGATTAAATGGATGAGTAGATACTTGTCAAGACTTAAATAAATATTTTTCCTTTGTTGTATGGACCCAGCCCACTTAGTCTCATCAATTAGAAAAATCATTAGGAGGTGGACCCACTTTTAGCCTTTGAATGGTTTGTTTATACACACATCAGTCAGGTGCATACTGAGCTACCGCAGTGGGCTTACCTCCTGCAGCACTTTGATAGTGCCTCCGATTTCCTCTTTTTTTAATCACTCTGTGTCATGGAGTGTATGCTTTTCTGGCATTTTTAGTCAGAAAGAAGGTGAGGATGAAAATTCGGGAGGACCGAACCCTCTATTATTTCAGAATGCAGGTCTTACATTGGGCAATGCCATAACTGCGTGGAGCTGGAGTAAACTACTAGTGATTTTGACTTCTGTAGATTGAAATCTAAATGTCTTATTATACATTTCATAGGAATTATTTTCACAGGTGATTTTGCTGTGTGAGAAAAGACATGACCAAAATCATAAGAGCACAGTTCTTGGATAACCTGAAGGGCTTTGGTAAAGAAAGAACTTTTTCAGATCTAAGCAAAATTTCATCTGTATTTTTTTTACATCGCATGAAGTTTTGTATTTGGGAAACAAAAAGGCATTTTGGTTTGCAACATGAAGTAATAACGATGGAAAATATAATTACTGATCTCTTTCCTGTGGTCACACAAACCATTAGGACTTTCATCAAAAGATAACTTCATAAAGAGGTAGTCTGCAAAAGCTTAAAGTCAACCCAAAAGTCAGTGGCAACAACCTAATTTCATCTTGATTTGGAACTTAGCCTATGACATCCGTGCAAGTGGATGGAAACAAAAGAAGGTAGGAATCCACTGTGTCCTGTGTCTCCCTGAAAGGCTGCAAGAGTCTAGGGATGGTGTGAGAGGAGAACAGTAGGTCTTGTGTATAGTCACGAAGCAGAGGTCCATGGTGTCTCTGGAGACTGCTCTTCTGAGAAACCCTGCCTTCTCAGGAAGCCAATGTTGATTTGGAAGGAAATGTGTCTCCTTTCTAAGGGACAAGGTTTTATGGCAGACTGTTAAAGGCTGCACTCTTGGTGTAAATAGGAACAGTTTCAGTGACATCAAGAACAGGATGCTGGAACGGAATACTTCAAGCTGATGCATAGTGTGGAAATCAGCACCCGTGTAATGTCTCACTGAAACCACCAGTTTGAACTGCACCGAGCATAAATATTTGCATTGCAGCTTTAGGTTACTGAAAGCATAATAGTACAACAAGTAAGTGCTCAAAAATGCTGATGACAGGCAGACAATTCTTGCAATGCAGCTGTGAGGAGGTACTAGATTCTCAAATATAGATTATCTTTGAATTTGTACTTGCTGGGAATCCACTATGATTCCCATTAAAAGAATGTTGTAAGCAATCTTTCGGTTTTAGAGGAGTTAGATGGGGATCTTAATGAATTTGAAATGTACCGTGTTTATCTATGGAGGAGAAAGCTTTCATCTTCATTCCCTCAGGTCCCTGTGTCTGAGGAGAATGGTCACCTACTGAATTGACCAGAATAATGTGCTGAAATTGCTCAATAGGAGGAGAAGCAATTTATCACTAATCTGTTTCAGGCTTGCCAGAGGTGTTCTCTCATTTTGAACCGTAGCTGTTGAAGCTCGGAGGGGTGGTGATTGAAAATGGGCAGGTGAAATTATTTAATGTAAAAATTGCTTTCCAGCAGCTGCATTCCTAGGAGCACAGTTTTAGAGAGCACAGGAACTGTTTAGGCATCTAACTCCCCTTAATTATCAGTGAAAGGAAGATGTCTAATCATCCATGACTGGCAAGTTTAAAAACCTCTTCCTTCACCTCCCTAAGAAAGTGTCAGAATAGGAAGTTTGAATTTCAGCAGAGTGAATATAATGAGGTCAGGGCAGCTGCAGAGCACTCATCATTCCTCAGAAAAAGGCCACTCTGTGCTCTCAGTGTGGAACATTTCCCGTCCTCAGACATGCATTCTATCCCCTTTCTCTCTCTGGCTTCTGGATGGCTTAGTCACCCTGGTATTAACAGTTCTTCTATTCTAGACCTCGCTATAACTTGATTACACAGACAAATTATTGCAAAATAAGCTATTCATTTAGTAGGTGAATTTAAAGAGCAGTGGTATTGCACAAGTCCCTGACACGCTTACTCAATGACTATCCCATTTTGTTCTCCTTTCCCTAGCTCCAGAGGAGATAAAGCTGGAGCCCAGGGAGGCAGGCAGCCTCATAACACCGGTGTTTTCACCTGAGAAATTACTCTTCTATTGGTCTACCTGGGTGTTTCAAAAATAGAAAAGTCCTGGCTGTTTCAAGACCTTTGAAAAATGTTTATTTTATCAGATACATATACTGCTCTATCAGATACATATACTGCTCTATAAGCTTGCTGATAGTGTTAATTTCTGGTAAGTGGTTCAGCCTGATCAGCTTTTAAAAAATGTCTCTGGAGCTGACAAGCCAGAGCATTGCTCTTGTTTGAAGCCAAAAGAACTAAAGTAATTTAATTTAAAATTTGCTTTATTTCAGCACCCAGACAACATTGGTAAAGTTATCTGTTTCATGCGTACACTGGTACTATGTTTGGCGTTCAGCTATCTGATCTGTATTTTTCAATATTTCTGCAGCTTAATCCACAAGATTGCAGCATCAGCTAAGATTAAGTAATGTTATAGGGCAGGATTTGTAGTGCTGCTTAGTCTTACACAGCACAGCTGGAGAAATAATGCAAGAAGTATTTTAAATTACTGCGGAAAACATGAAGAGTTCTTATGAGAACTGCAGGCTTCTGAAGCACGAGAATCTGTACCATATGTGAGGCTGGCAGAGAGTGTTTTTTGGGGGAATATAGTCCTTGGAGGAACTAGTCCTGACAGTTTATCAAAGGCACAAGGCAAGACAAACTGGGAAAAGTAAATAGACCAACAGAGCTGCCTTTGTCAGGACAGGTTTGGGATACAATGACCTTGTGTTGTTGTTGCTTCCTGTTATAGCTGTGGCAAGTGTTCCTGCCCCATCGCTTTTAGTGCGCCTGATTGCTCCTCTTTCATCTCACTGCTCTTCTCTTCATTTGGGGTAAAAGGTAGGGGTGAGGGGGTCACAAAATAACACAGTCTGACCCGGAGCTGATGCTGTTGTGCTGCAAGCTTTTTCATAAATTGCCCATTATCTACATGCTTCTTTCACTGAGATGCCAGAATTCTGGTCAGGTTCAGTAAAGCATGAGTTTCATCACCCTTTAAAGACTGACTTTTTTAAGGTATCAGGATTCCTACAGATGCAGACAGGTGTTTACTGGGATACTTGTATGTGCCTTGTATGGCTTGCAGACTCCCAGAGGAACGATTCGCTGTGTTCATCAGCATCTAAGGAAAGAAGTAAACCTATAACATCTGCAGTAAAGTAAACATCTTGAATAAAAAATATTTTTACAAAATGTCATTGTAGGTTTTCTTCAGTCCTGTAGGCCTCATCTTGGACAGAAATAGCTATCAAGTCTTACATGCTCTGAGAAATGTGCTTGTGGTTGTTTTCAGCCAGTACACGTGCATTCTTTAATGGTATCCACTATTAGAAATAGACTCTGTTTTCAACACTGAGAAAGTCTTAAAAGGGCAGAATAGAACAAATTTAGAGGGAAAAATCAGCATGCATTGCATATTATTTATAGATCATCTGAACATCTTTGCTCTCTCCAGCAGGTGTTAGGATTTTCTTCCAAAACAATTTTGCTGCTGAAGTGTTCTTTTATGCCATAGAAACCTTGAAAAGCTCCTTTTTCCTATTCTGCCTGCAGGCAAATTATAAAACTTACTGCCCTTAACAGAAAGAGGACCTGATACTTTCATACATTCGTGGCTTTGGGAGTACACACTTTGATAAGCAGATTGTACAAGGTGGATGCAGGAAGCAAAAAACAAGAGGAGGAGATGCCTTTCCATCTTTTCTTCTTACAGATTTTAGAATTGAAGACAAAAATCTAACATCCTGAGGTCTGCAAAGCAGTAAGAAAATGTTTTTTGTTTACTTAGTCAGGTACTGGCTGCAAGAGGGGCACCGGAAACGTAGTTCATGCCAAACGGCTTTACTTTGAAAGCCAGGAATGCCAAGTACCCAAAACCTGTAATCTAAGTCTTCTCTTTAGAAATATATCTTGGTTTAGCTTTTTTGATCTATTGGCTTGAATATTAAAGTTAATTACAATTAGAAAGTCAGGTTTCCAAATGCAGTAAATTTACTCTAACTAGAAATTTCAGCTTTGGAGGAAGGATCAAGCAAATAATAACAGCCTCAAGACTTGAGTGAGCTGAGTGGTGCTCTGTAATCTTGTTCCTGTTTACTAACCATATAAGATGACGTTGGGAGCTGTCTGCTGCTCGTTTTCTTCTCTAAAGTACAGAAGTGAGCTATAAAACCAACCCAGTGAAAGCCCTTAAGGTCTAGTGGGCAATAACTGAAACAAAAGGTACAGTTTTCTTTCAGCACAACCAACACAACATTTCTTTGATTAGACAGCTGAAAGTCCAAGTAAATAAAGGAAGAAGATCATCACTTGCTCTTACTTTGGGAGCAATTAATAGTCCTTTGATAACACTCAATTTCCTTTTTTTCCGGCTTTTGCATTGCCCTTCCTTTCCTTTGCTGGTTAAGCACTCTCAGTAGAGCTTCATCTAAAGTTGTAGGCAGTGGAAATCCTTATGTTTTTTATCCTTTCTAGTTGATTAGCTTTTGAGCGGTTTTGTCTGTTAGAGAGACAAAGGATACCTTTTCAAAAATGAAATATATGAAAGGTTTCCTCATATTCCATGTACTTTCCTCTGTAAATAACACAGGCTAGAACATTGTGTATATCCTGCATGGTAAGTATAGTAGTTTCATTTCTGTTTCATGTTAGAAAGTTCTTAGGTATATCACCTGATTAAGAAAAAAAACAGGCGGGAGAGAGGGAAAAGACAGTTACAACTGGATGTGTTTCTGAAACCAGAAAATACTCTGGAAAGTATATATTTTTTTGCTTTCTAATGAATGTTGGTGGTGGTTTTTTCCTAAGCTCGTGCTCTATCCTATACATCAAAGAATTCTATTGCTACAGGTGCCATAAAATTACATAAAATACTGTAGTTCCACTTATTACTGATGATGATAGTATTTTAGCAACAAAATCAATACTTAGCAATCATGCATAATTAAATTTTTAAGTTTCACTCTGCAGCTGTGCATTCATTTACAGTCTTATCTTACTCCCACATTTAGATACTCATTCCAGGACTTTTTTTTTCCTTGAAATTGTGGGAAACTTTTTTCAGTGTTTAAAATGACTCTAGAATTGACAAGTTGAAATCTTTGACCCTAGTAAAAATTTATTTGCTCACAGTTTAGATGGACTTATTTGATTTAGTCCTAGCATAAGAGGCTATTTTCCTCTCATGCTAATGGTGTAGAGTTTAAATTTTTTCAGTCATTTCATTGTTTTCCTGACCATTTTTTTAGGTAGACAGCTCTCAATCCATAATTTCATATTTATATGAATATGCATTTATAGATCTATTTATATGCATATATATATATGTGCATTTATAATCTGTAAAGTCTTTGTTTTGTATATGCCCTCAAGCAGGAAACCATGGAGCAGCCATACACTAAATCCTTTCCAGGTTTGTATATATGTTTTAACAATGTTGGAAGTGGTGGCTTGAGAAAGCCTGTTGATTGGTAAGAAGGAACTGCAAGTAAACAGTTTTGCAGAAGCAAATTAAACTAGCATGCGTTCCTGCCAAAATCCTGAAATTATTCACAGCAGACAAGCCCTTGGGCTGCAACAGGGCATTTTGTAATAGTGCTTCAAATCTCTAGTCGTATTCTTGTGAACACGTGAACTTCTCATTTTTTGATGCCTTTGAGCAGTACTCCATGGGTGGAATATAGTTTTCCCAACCTTCTGCAGTTCTTACCTTACTTTGAAATACTAAATCTCAGAGGCAATCTTATTTTTCAAAATTAATGAAGAGCCACACTGGAATTACATGGCTTTACTCCCAAGACTTGACATGACCTGTTGACATGAGTGTGAGGATCCAGCTGATGATTCTTACTGAGTTGCAGAATGCTCGTTAAGTGTGGGGTTCTAAGTTTGGTGTACCAGACACAGGCTGAAACGTAATCCATGTCTGGTTCAAAGGCTATGATCAGATTTGGAAGTGCTTCCTGCCCACTGTTCTTGTGTGTGGACAGCCAAGTAGTCTTTTGAAAAAGTCCCATGTCATGCGAGAGCATCCACATGGTTGCTCCTTCTTTGCTCTTTTATCCTTTTTCTGTTTCTATGGCTTTTTTTTTTTTATTTATGGCAAGAAGTTTTTAATGTTCCATTAATTCATTACCATCAGATGACTAATGTTACAGCACTGCTGAGACCAGATCACCCACTTTGAGGGTAAGACAGAAGGTGTCTCTCAATTCCCCCTGTGCTGACATGACAGCTCTTTGAGTCATCGTCTGGCTCATCTTTCACCCCCTCAGAAACCCCAGACCTACAGCACAGGAGATACAGAATTCCTCATGCATGTCTTCTTTTTTTTTTTATTTCTTCTTAATTACTTATCAGGAATAAAATTGCTGGTCCCATAAAAATAATAATCATAAACAGATTTCTTTCTTCCCTTAGTCTGTACATAAGGTCCCATCTGCTACCGCCCTCACCTTATGACCGCCCTTAGAAACAACACTGAATATTTCTATTTGGAGAGATTAGACACAGTGACTCCCAGTCTGTCTACTTCTTTAACTATGAGAGCTATGAGAGAGCACAAGCCTTTGCTGATAGCCTTTATTAATTTCTAAAAGCCTTCTCAAGCAGCATGCTGTTTTTTTCTTTTCTTTCCTTTTTTCTTTTTTTTTTTTTTTCTGATGTGCGTGCATTGGTTTTGCTCTTTTGAATTAAGTTGTAGCCAGCATCTTCTAACCAAAGTTCTGTTTCCCAAGTGCTATATTTCATCAGCTTTTTGCAGTGACACTGATTTTGTCTCGTGTTTTTAGTGTTTCTTCTGTGAAACAAGGCTCAATTCTTGTCTCTATTCCTGACAGGTAACATCTGATACCATTAGGGAATGAAATGGTTCTCTTAATCAAGTAGAAGGTACATTTTTTAACCTCTGCCACAAAAACTGGGTCTTTAAAAGGGCTGAATGCTTTAGGGAAATGCGGTAGCTGAAGGCATATATTTGAATACCTGATGATATTAGGTTACTGCTAGTTGTTATAAATAACGTTTGTTTCACTGTCCCAAGGTGTTATGCCAGCAGTGATTGAATTTCAGTTTTGGTGAGGAAAATCGCTCTATTATTTTTTTTTTTTTAATCCAGTATTTATGCAATAGCTTGCCTGCAAAGTAGCTGTATGGAAGGGAAGGCGGAATTGTGTATCACAGGTCACATCTCAGTCCTTAAGCTCCTGATGGAGCTGAGAGCTATCTTGCCTTCCCTTCTGCTCTCAAAACCAATGTTAACCCAGTTTTCAGAATCTGAACAGCTGAAACACTGGACCCTGTCTATCCATATCCCCACTATGTCTGTTGGGTTTTTTTCACCTTGCAGCTTTAGCTTGAAGAGATCATTGCTGAAAAATTAATTGCAAATTTTTAAAACTCAAAATATGAGCAAGGAAACTGAAGACTGTTGATAAGGAATTGATTGTGTATGTTAATAAGGACCTGGAGGTGCTATTTAATTCATATTTCTGAATTTAGACAAACTTTGTGTCGTTATAATACTGGTCCAATACTGTTCAGGAAAGATATGTATTGTAAAGATAAAGACTATTTTTGTGTTCATCTGTTTTTGAACTTTGCGATACAAATATAGTAGCCTGAGAAACAACACATCTTAGCAGATACGCGCTGGCAAGCCATATGCTTACCCTGAGGTATTCTTGTGCTTTATGGTGGTATCAGTAAAGTCTCTGCTATATTTCCCTAGAGGTTATTAGTATTTTTCCTTTAATTTCTAACTGGGTCATACCTCAGAGCCACATTCCATATTCAAAACTTAAGAAGAACATGCTTTCCTAGTCTATAAAAAGGGTAAAATACACCCAAGATTTTTTTTGCTGATCTTTTCTTTTTGTATCAAAATAAGACTGAGAAGTGAGAGCTAAAAGTGAGGCTAAGGCCTGCACCTCTTCAGTTTGCTTTGTCTGAAGGTCTACAATGAGGCTAAGAAAACAACACAAAAAATCTGTAAAAGAGTAATTTTTTTCTGACCTCTATTTTTTTATGCCATATTTCACATATTTCATAAGGTATGCAGAGCTCTATTTTAGGTTAGGGAAGGGGAATGGGATGAGAAAAGCCAAATGAAAAAGTCTGTTCAGGAAATAAGTAGGGCTTAATGAGACC
>VWZK01002234.1:31464-52976 GCA_013396935.1 Baryphthengus martii
AGTAGGGCTTAATGAGACCAATATACGAATGCCAAAAAAACAATAGCACTTCTACTAATCTGGTGGATTTGTTAGAGGATAGGCTTTTTGCACATTCACTGTGTAATTAATAAAGCTGTCTATAATATTTAAAGTACAGCGTGCATCCAAACTGCAAAATGCGCTTGCATATATAATCAACATAGTTGATTTCTAAATATTTAGTTTATTTGAACTACTTTGACCAAAAAAAAAAACAAACAACAAACTTGAAGAAAGGATGGGAAGTGTAGGTTAAAATTAAATTATATTCAAGATAACGTCTTCTGCAGAAGAACTGGTCTGACACACTCAATCCTACATTGTCCTCTACTGAGGTTGCCAAGAAGCATGTGAAACAGGAGCTGCAATAGTTCCCATGTTATACAGACACCCACCATATTGGTCTGCAGTTGGAGCGACCAGGTCTTTTGAGGAACAACACAAAGAATCTCTTACTTGTGTCCAGCTGAGAAGAATTTGGTATTGCAATTGCAAATCTGATTGTTTTTGTGGAAGTTCTTGGTTAGTACTTTTTATAATGTATTTCAGTAAGCAAGAAATCTTCCTGTTAAATGTTTTCTATTCTGTTCATGATGGGAAATGTCTCTTCATAGGTCTAGCTCTTCCACTTGTCAGGTATAATATATGCATCAACACTAGGGAATGTATTTTCCTCAATATTGAGAACATCAGCTGCTGTAGTTGTGGTTTTGTCATCAGTGATGCCTATTTTTCTCAAAGATTTTATTAATTGAAACTTCTGCGAAAGTAGATTACTTCTTAGTTTTATAACAAAAATATTTTTTTATGAGTATGTAAGAATTTAAGATAGCTCGATACCATCCTAATGCCTTTATGTGTTAAGTAGCAAGGAGTAGTATCACCGTGATGATTCATATTAGTACTTTACATTTGTACATCAGATTAAAAGTAGTATGGAGTGCCTTAAAAGGTGAGGTGCAAGTGTTAACAATATTCAGGTCAGTCTGCATAATTCATTGGATTTTTAGGGTTGCCATGTTGGTAACACAGGACATTTTGATTTGGGGGAAAAAAAAAAAGCAAGCTAAATGTCTTTGAGGTTTTTTTCTGCTTCCTCATTTGATCTGATACTTTAGCTCATATAAATCAGTGAAGCCGAGGAGTACGTTAATTTGTATGAGTTGAATCTGCTGTCCTGAATCTTCCAAAAAGCTAGAACAATCAAGCCATTCTGAGATTGTAGGAACATATTTGCCAGCCATTTTAACTTTATGTCTAACAGTTCCAGTGCTACTCTGGGCAAATGGAGACATAAATAAGTTCTTCACAATGTTATACACCTGGTACCCAATTAATTTGCTGCTCCCAAGCTCATTAATACAGTAGATACAGCCATTTATTGACTCTCTTTTTCTGCTGGACTATTTTATTTCTTTCATCATTGCCCGACAAAGCATTATGAATATTTCATTTCTTCATTCTGTGAGTCCCTTGAAAAAAATATAGAGTCAATATCTATGATTTAACTTGGCTTCTTGGTGGTATCATTTCAGTCAGTGAAAACGGCTCACATACGCACACTGAATTTCAGAGCAGCACACAGATTTTGTGGATTAGCCTCATCTTTAATGTTAGGGGAAAATGCAAGTTAAATTCCAAGTCTACAGTAAGGTGAGTTTTTGAAAGCTTCGTATAAGTTAGTATGTAAAGTTTAACCAATAACGGAAGTTTTTCTGACTTTCCGTAAGAGTTCAAGTACAATAACATGGGAGACATTGTGTATTATAGGGATTAAAGTGAGAATAAAACAATCTAGATACTCTATAGTGTCTAGTCAGGTGATATTACTTACTATCTGTAGATGTCTTTGAGCATAATTTTCATCCATGAGAGACCAAAATGTGTATTTCAATATGTACAAAGACCGCCCATATCCAAGGGCATAAAAATATTATTTAATAAGAAATTGCCATGTTTTATCTTCTTTCATTTCTATTAATGGTGTGCTTTAGGTTTACACTTTTGTAGAAATTTTCAGCTGTACTTCCTAGGGTCATTAAGCTTGTATTTAGTAGAGGTACCTCTGGGATTGAAATGAGTGACAGCACATAAAATTCAGAGGCATGGGGGACCTCTGTATATGATTGACAAGAAAAGCATTGAATTGCTTGATTTTAAGAGTGTGTGTAGAGGCTCAAGGCATAAGGCTATGCAGATTTTTTAACTATCTTTTCTGATACACTGTGTAAAATACTCATGTATTTTGTTTTTGTTTCGCAGCGGAATCATCTGTAGCCCTTAAAATAACTAATGGAAAGGGATGTTAGGAAAAAAAAAAAAGAAAAAATAAATAAATTCGCTTGTGGAAGGTGCTTTTCCCATTATTTTGAAGTGGATAATTGTTTCATTATCTGAACACTACAACTTCTTTTTCCTTTTGTGATTTACTTACTTGTTTTTCCCACAAGCTATTAGGCATAGAGAAACTTTGTTCACCTACTATCCTCTGTAGGATACAGTGAGTCATTTGGTTAAACATGTATTTTATACAAAGTGAGTACTTAACTCCACTCACTTGTTTGGTGTGGGCGTAACACGTGCTTGGATGTCGCGTAGGTAGCTCTTGCACTCTGAGTGGCACAGTGTTGGTTTATCAGATGGAAGAAAGACAGTGTTTGTATGGGAAGCTCTCAGCTGCCTCTTAGCACCCACCATACCCATGGCTAGGATGACCACATATTCCTCCTCCATCACTTCTAGCGAACTGGTGAGGTGGTTCTTTGTTCTAGTCTCATCTCCATTTCAAATGTGTTTCCACTCTGCCATTAGTTTTTCAAATAGCACAGGGAATGCTGAATGTAATGGAAGATGTGTTGCTAATATAAATCTGTGCTGAAGAATCATGACCAGCTACTTTAAAACTTCAGTATGTGTAAACAAACCCATATTTTATAAAGTTTGTCATCCGCTGAAATGTCAACAGAAGCAATCGTCGTGAGAGTTTCATGACAGAGATCTTCTGAACCTTCTGAAAACCTTGTCCCACTGAGAACCTCAGCAGGAGTTGAGAGGATTGTTATTGTTCTTGTTTTAATGCTGATTAAACTGGGTTCATGGTAGGTGGTAGGTATTCGAAAATAAAACCCATGTATTTTCCCACCTAGCCATCTGAAATCTACACTGCAAGAGACCTTAAAGCTGGTTGTTCATGAAGTCTCTATAGTATAGTTCTGTGAGAATATCCTTCTTTATTCTGCATGAGTAAACATGGTGGCTCCACAAGTGCAGTGTTGATTTAAAAGAAGAGTATAATAGAAACTGAGTAAGTAACAGATCTATATTAAAGATGTGTGAATGGTAGACTTTGTGGGAAAACAATAACAATAGGAATTTATATTTTACTATTGAATGTGTAGTGCTGATATTTCTGAAGCAGGCTGATACATTTTGAATTTGCTTTGAACCTGCCTTTCTTCGTTCAAAAAATTCAACTTTACTGCTAGGGAAGATTCTACACAACCAACGTAAATATCAGACTGTTTTCGTATTCACTGTGCAGCCCCCTCTAAATACCCTGTCTACATTCTTCAGTTTAAACCGGTCTCCTGGGATACTCTTTTCTTTAACAATCTTCTCAGACTTCAGTGGGACTCCTCAGCGTAGTAAGCTTTACACCTGGGAGTAAACATGTGCAAGATTTGGTCTTGAATTAAAATTTGGTGTTCCATAATAAGAGGTGTAGACTACAACACAGGAAAGAGAAGGATGATAGAAATTATAATGTCCTTTTGAAATTGTATTTTATCATTTTAACTCAGTTTACTGTTATAAATGTTGAATAGTAGTGTAAAGGATGAATAGGAAAAGGAGAGGAAAAGGCTGTTTTGAAGTTTGTTGGATTTTTACTTCATGTAATGCAGGAAATCATACCTTTTGGAATTTGAATCCTGTGTTTTATAACCTATACTTCCGAGTCACTTTTCAGAAAGGTAACATTTTAACTCATCATAGCTGGTGAGGGACTTTTTAGGATGTCAGGTAGTGATAGGACTAGGGGGAATGGATCCAAACTAGAGGAGGGTAGGTTTAGACTGGACGTTAGGAAGAAGTTCTTCCCCATGAGGGTGGTGAGACACTGGAATGGGTTGCCCAGAGAGGTGGTGGAAGCCCCATCCCTGGAAGTTTGTAAGGCCAGGTTAGATGGGGCTCTGGGCAACCTGATCTAGTGGGAGGTGTCCCTGCCCATGGCAGCGGGGGTGGAACTAGATGGTCTTAAGGTCCCTTCCAACCCTGACAATTCTATGATTCTATATTTCCCATACTGAAGTGTCAATGACTAGGCTTCTGTAGTACAAGAGAAATCAGATAGTTTAGGGGCACAGCCCAGGAGTAGAATATTTTTTTTTTATAACTTGTGGGGACTTCATTTATGAAGATGGCAACATAGGATAGTTACATTACTGTACTGGAACTGCTTTAGGAGAGATCGATGTATGAACACTGTTCCCTCTTCAACTGCAAGGAAAATTCTTGTTATTAATAATAAAAAAATGGATTTATGTGGTGATAGTGGTTTCAAATGATAGCTCTCAGGCAACCACATAGGAAGAAAAAGCTGCCGTGTTTGATGAGAAAGTCCAGTATTGATTCAGGCTGATAAAATATTTTTCTTTATCTTTTGAGAAGTCCTGCTACAAAGATGCTATGCATAAAAGCTTGGTATTTCTAACACGGTGAGAGCTCCAGTGGATACAATTCTTTTTTTTTTTTTTTTTTTTTTGTTACAGAAAGTCTATTCTCTCGCAGTCTTGTTTGCTGTTTGACAATGTATGTGAACAGAGAACTGCACACAGAAGTAGAGAAGTATAATTCTCTGTTTTTCTGAGGCTCAGGCTACTGAATAAGTATCATTGTATCCATGTCCCTTGAGTAAAAAGCACTGCGAAAACTTCTTGGACCGTGTTTTTGGTGTGCAGCCTCCTACTGACAGCTGCAGAGAGAAACGTCTTCTGGCCTTTTTATCCCTTGTTCTTGCTGTGTGCTTTTTCTATCAACTACCTTATAAATATTTTTCTGTAACTGGCACAGATGATGCACCTGATGTGCCTTGCTCAGGACCTCATCAGAAGTGAGACACATAATTTCAATCTGCACTGGGAGAAGCAGCGACTTTGCAGCAGCTGGAGGCTAGGTCTGAATACCAATCACCTTCCTTAATTTTAGAACTTCACAGGCACTATGTCTCTATTCTGCACATCTCTGGGCTTGTGTCATTACGGAGCGTACCACTAACATGCTAAAGTGCTTCAGGTTTGCAGATTGGGCTTGAGATTTCTGCAAGACTTTTGTCTGTCATTCCACGTGGATAGATGAAATTCACCATGATAGACATTAACATTGAATGGGAGAGTAGTTCTCAGACCAGGACAAATCTCCTTTCTTGCTAAATTTATACTGCTAGATCCTTTTTCACAAGGGGAGAAGAAACACATGCATATTCCATGTTCATGTTTGTGCTGCATGTTTGCCAGTTGGGATATTTGGGATATTTATTTGGGATATTTCACAATAAAACTAAAATACTTCTTTCTTTTGTTCTAAGTAGGCTGGGAAGGATAGTGATACAAGTAATTGTGATTTCCCACTTGAAAAAAAAAAAAAAGGTCTAATGTAAAGCATGTAAGAGGTGCTGACAGGAGGGTGGTCTGGAATTGTGATTATGTGAATTACTGCATTTGGGATTCGAAAACAGAACAAGGTAGCAAAAAGACCCTAACGGTACTGGTATTTCTAAACTATATAGTCTGAGTTACAGAGACTGATGAAAAAAAAAGTGTCTTTTGTCTGTGACAGCAAAGATTAGCAGAAAAACCACAGATCATTTTTACAGCACATCTATCACATTGCAAGATAATATTGGTTTCATCCCAGCGATCTTTAACACTGTGCTTTGGTTCTTGCAGGGAGCAATTCTATAACTTTTTTTTTTTTTCTTTTTTGTTAAGGGAAAGCATAAACTTGCTTATGGGTGGATGTTTAAGTGTTACACAATATGAATTTAAACTTTTCCTGCAATTAGAGCCTAATCCAAAACAGTGAAGCACATTATCAATTTTATACTTAAATGGAGCATTTTTTTTCAACAGGCCTATTCATCTACTTAAAATTAAGCATATGCTTAAGTGCATTGTTGAATCAGGGCCAGAGTTGTTATGATGAAGCAAAAAAGAAACCACAAGAAATGTCTAACAGATAATATTCATATTTCTTGGATTTAAATGTTCATTTCCAGAAGAGGAAGAGCTTAAATATCAGTTAGCTTCAGGCACAGGTGAAACAGGCAGCTGGTTAGGACATTGCTGTTGAAAAGCTATGGATTGCTTGCTTTTCCTAGGACACAGGAGATGAGATTGATTATTCCAGCAGTATTTGCAGCTTGACGGCGCGATTCCCTGTAGATCCTGCTGAACTGAGAGGTCAAGCTACCAGGAGCTGCAGCTACTGCTGTGGATGATGAAGCTGCCTGAGACAAAGACGTCTTTTGGTTCCTGACGGCCCTGTCCTGAGGGCACTTTGCAGTCCTGGGTGAACTGAGGAAGGAGCTAAAAAACCAACAGACCTTACTCACAGCTGCTGCCCACTTCCAATCCCACGCCCGATCTCCCCACAGACTGTATTTTTCTCTTTCTTAAGAGAAAACTAAGTACTAAAACTTCCCATTTCAGCCTTCTTCCAGAACACTTTTGTTTGCATATTACATCTTGCCAGTACTTCTAAAACCCCTGACATCTGGACTCGTTGCTGTTTCATTATTGGTTTTGCTGTTTTAAGCCATGTGAGTTAAAATTGCTGCTCTTGTGACTTGCTTGCTGTTGCATAAAGGTGGTGACACCATTAGCAGTGAGAGCATTGCTGTCTTGCATAGGCATCTCCATCAGGTAGATTGGTAGTGCAGGATGTGTTGCTGCCAAGCAGAGATCAAGTGTCTGGTGAAGGAGAGCTGTGTGGTCTGGGCCATCCCATTGAGCCATCAGGCTCGTGTTCAGGCTCACTGCAGCTCCTGCGAAGCTCAGAAGGTGCCTCGGGCTGGAAGTGAAGCTTGGTCTTGCTGTAAATTATTCAGCTAAGCTTTTGATGGCAACAATATGTAGAGTAAAACATTGATCAGTGCGCAACATTGATAGGACTGGAGTGCTACCAGGTACAACCCTGAACTAACGCTGGCTTAGGAGGAGTGAGGATTCCTGCATGAAGCCTGGAGGTAATGTTGAAAATTGAGCAGTTTAATAGGAGGACAGTGTGGGAAAGGAGGACTATCCTTAAGCAAATACTTCCTTCGGGTTACGTGGTGTCTCATCCTTCTGCCCATGAACTGGGCAAAGCATCTACACAGGGTACCAGCACTCCCCTAGGAATCCTCCAGCTTTAGAGTTAAGTAGGTGTTAAAGTGCTTTGTAACATCAGGGAGTCTTAGCAAGGAGGGGGAAGAGGCCATTGTGTTGTAAACATTGTAGCTGCTATGGAAACTATGGTGACTCGAAGGAAAATGGAGGGGGGGGAGGAAAGAAAATATGTGTAATTTTTTTCTTAATACTAAATCATAAACGTGATTAGTGACCTTCCTTCCTGTGTTTGTTTAAATAACATGGAAAGCAAATATAATTGTTTTGAGACCGCCAGAATATTCCTGTGTTTTGTTGCGTGCCTTGTCCGTGAGGTAAAGATGCTTATACGTACAATTATCTACTGAAAACAGTTGACCTCATGCTCATGTCCTGAGCTATTTTGCAGATTGCTACAGTTCTCATACAGAGCAATGTATGTTGTCTAATGATTTGTTAACTTTTCACTTCTTGGCCCACATTTAGCTGTAAAACCACAGTCCTGTTAATTACAAAGAATCTGTGTCTGTGTTTTCTTTACTTTGCCTTGTGGGGGGAAAAATTAAATTTTAGAGAAGGCAGTTTGGTTTTTCTTTTCTTTCTTTCTTTTTTTTTTTTTTTCTTCATATAAAATGTTAGTGACCTGTGGCAATTTCCAAAGTATTTTTGTATGTTCTCTGATGTTTAAATTGAACTTTAGATCATTTGTTATAGTGACACCTGCTGCCCTTGTAATCACTGAGTGCATGTGAGTACATAGAACCTACTTTTCAAAATTTATAACTCCACTGTAAAAAATTTATTCTGTGCTGGAACTTGGCATACAGACATTTTGAGTAGAAACAAATTATTCTTTTAAAAAATTGGTGGGAAGAAGCTGGTCATTCATAAGACCTTACTGTGCAGTAAAACCAAACTGATTTTACTGCCATATTTATCTGTTTGTGCCTCTGTAACTTGGAATATGAACAGAATGAAGTACTGCATTTATTCACTTCTTACATGTTTAAATCTCAATTCAAGCTTCTGCTTAGGTCAGTGCTGTAAATGGATCTGATTTTCTTTTCATAGTCCTTCTGAGTATTTCTCTCTGTCACAGACGCCCACCAGAGAATTTGATTAAAGATTGCTCAGCCATTTTCAAGCAAGGAGCCTGTCTGGTTTTCAGCAAGAGAACAGGCACTTCTGGAAAATTATTTTAAGTCTGTCCCAGTTTCTAGGTCTTTTAAACCTGCTGCCTGTGGAAACAGCAACAGGTGCTTTTCTTTCAGATTTGGGTTGTCTTTTTTTTTTTTATAAATACGTCCCACGGGAAATCGGAGGTAGAAATTACCTGGGAAGGATATCACTACTGATAGGTACATTGTTTTTATGTAGCATTATTATGTCTTTTAAATGGCTATGAGTTTTCCAGCATCTTTGCTGTAATAACCTCAAACATCTCCTTTACGGAAATCCCTTGCAAACCAACTGTGGTAGTCCTTACTGTCTTTGTAGTTACCTTTTACAGTGAATAGTAGTATAAATAAAAATTATTTGTGCCTTTTACTTGTGCAATCATGAGAGTACAGGAAATTTATTTCCAAAGCCCTGCTGTTGTAGTTTAGATACTTTGTGCCAGGAAACAACACCTGAAGCCATTTTAACATGTTAAAATGCATGGATGGTACTATTTTACTGAAAGTGTTGTATCAACGAGTAGAAATTAAGTAGGTTGAACTTGTATGATCAAATTAACAGAGTGAAACTACAGCAATGTATACTGTACTCCTGAAATAAACTATCTGTGTGTAGTACAGTATGCCCTTTTCCTGTACATTTTGTTGATTCACCTTGAGTTTCCCTTGTGTCTGTGCAGACTGTTCTGAATTGCTAATGATGTTTCATGACATATGAGCAAGGGGATGCCATTGCAACTCAGTGACCTGCATTTTGTCATGCTGCTGAGGAGATTGGTGTTAACAATTATAAATGATAATAATAATAACACGAATAGAGATAATGCAAATCCTCATACACTTCAGCTGTGTCTTAGGAGGTGAGGTGTGCTTGAGCCAAGAAGTGAAATGTGTTGACTATGAAGGTCCGCTCTGGTGAGTGGAGCCCAGGGAACTGGTCCTGTGGCTGCATCTTCGGGACTGTAGATGACTCTGCAGATCTGTGGAGGGCAAAGATAATCTTAAACCTGCATCTCATCCTTGAATGCGACTGACATGCTATTAACGTACAGCTTCATCTTCATGGTAAATCAGTAACTAGCAGCAGCACCAGCTTTGGTGACTGTTTATCCAGAGTCTAGACATTTTATACGAGTTTAAGGCTCCCTTCTGGGTTTTATAAGAGAGGCAAAACCACCTTTTTTTGCTCTTGTGGTAGCATGACGGGTGCATTGGCTATGTGCTTTTCTGCCCAAACAATCTCCAAAATAAGCAGCCTGCTGGCAGTTTCTCTGAAACCATGGTTTAGCAAACATGACACAGGTGTATCAGCCTCCACCTGTGGAAAGGGATAGTGGGAACACACCTATCGTTCAGAATCTCGACATCATCGTGTATAGTTCAGCAAGCGTAAGCTGTCATACAAACACATTAGATAGGTGGATAGAATGGCTTCCTTGTAGTCTTCATGAAGGTTAAGTGCTGTTTTTTCTTCTTTGGTCTGAACTTCTGAATGGAAATACGATAAAATGCCTCATAATATGACCCACAGTAGATAGGTCAGATTGAAGTGAAGATATGCCACACACCTCCCTTTGAAGTGAGACTTGCAGAAAATTTGTTACAGAGCTTTCTCAGTCAAAAGCTGGTAGAGTCAAAAAAAAAAACCCACAACTGATCTAAATGGTAGGCAAATACTAGAGGGTGCTGACTGTGCAAACAAACAAAACATGTAAACACAAATTTAACTTTCAAATCTCTGAATATTTCCATTGTCTTCTATGGTAAGTCATTTGTTAGATCGAGACCAAAAATGTGCATTTTGGAAGAACAAACCTCACCAACCTATTTAATGCCTCCTTTAACAAATCATCTGGGTCAGGTTCCTTCCTCTGTCTCCCCAGCGCTCATTGGGCCCTTGGGCATGTGCTTTGTGTTATCAACCCACAAGCTGTGAACTGTGAGTCCCTGAGGGCACCACGGGTCATCACCAGCACCCTGTGTTGGAAACAAATGCTGCAAAATATCATCTGAAACCTGTGGTTTAAAGGTGCTAATACCTAAGCTACCTAAACTTAACAGACGTAATTTCATTTAGTATTGAACCATTCCCTGCACCAGACGTTGCTAGGCAGTCAATAATTCAGTAAGATGGTGTTTATACGGTGAAAATTGGTGTAAAATACATATGCAAAACTGCAAGCTGGACTAAGTTTCTGTTTACATTAAATACATAAACAACAGAGTGATTTGAATGATATTTTGTGTGCGTAACACACACAGTGTGTGCCCAAGCTCTTACATGTACGTAGCCTCTACATAAATACTTCCTATTAATGTATTCAGTTAGTAATGCTTTTTAGGAAATCAAGTGCCCATGACCAAGGACTATGCGTAAAGTGTGCTGATGTGAAGTTTATGTGACAATGGTAATGGAGCATGTTCCCCATTACAGATAAGAATACTTAATATTTATGTAGTGCTTTCCATTTTAAAAGCATTTTAAAAACATTGATTAGTTCAAGCCTGTGAAGGGAAAAAATAATCTGAGACACAGATTCCTGTGAGTGAGAGAAACCTTGGAAAGGAGTAAGGCCAAAAGAGACTTAAAAGTAGTAGCCGACAGCAAATTACACATGAATTTAGAATACTGATTTGACAGCAATAAAGACCAATTCAATTTTAATCTAATAAGCAGAGGTCTCCTGTCACTCGAGATGCTGAAGTCTCGTTAGCAGAAAGATATTGACAGCTGGAGAGATGGAGAGAAGAACAGCACACACAGGAAAGGTATTTGGAGACTGGATTTATAAGGAACGGTTTTAGATTAAATACATACAAGCTGGCTAAAGGACAACAAAGCAGACATTTGATAATACTTGAAGGGTATCAACTTGAAGCAGAGAATGTAGTATGAGAAACAGGATTAGGAAAGATGACTTGAAATGAAAAAGAGCTTTTGGACAATATATTAAGAAATTGTCAGTTATATTTATTGGCTTGCAAAATAGTATTTCCAGAGAAAAATGAAGCAGCATAGCTTACTTCATTTAAAACTGTGCTGCAAAAATACTAGTAATGAGGAAGAGTTCTGCTATGTAGCAGGAAATAAATTAATTTGACAAACTCTACAGAGCTTGTTTCTCTTCAGTCCTTTTTTAAAGATGTTACAGGTAAATAAAGAGCTCTCATCTAATACTATATTCTGGAAAATCAGTGTAAATGGAGAAATGAATTAGCATGTGCATGCAAGAAGACCAGTACAGCTCTAAAATTGTATACAGAGGTAAATGCAAGCACTGAAGTCTCTGGCAAATTACTCTTAGCTGTCAGGGCATCCTGCCTCCTTGTCATGCAGCTTGTTTTCTTGGAAATTATTTCTATAGAAAAAAAAAGGTGTGTTCTCCATTGGCGTTACCGCATTTTCCCTGTCTGTGCTTCTTGAAATCACACTTTAATGTTTGAGATCAGATGGGCTGAATGTGGTGTAAGTTAAGATTTCATATGGGGTATCAAGGCGACCAATTCAAATAATACTTATTTTGCTGGGTGGTGTCCCCATCCAATTAAGGAGTAGTCTCTGCTGAAATGAGTTACTGTGATTGAAAAACTCAGCTTTGGTCTGTGCAGAAAGAACCCTGCAGTCTTTTCAGTACATAATTCATATGCAGAGAGTATGGATATATGCCTCCTCTGTTGTCTGTTCTTGCCATTCTCAAGTGATGCGAATGTATTGGGTCTGTCACAAGGAAAGGATACAGTTTTCCGCAGCATGGAAAACACTAGACAACCTAAATCTCATGGTTTAGACACTTAAGAGTCTAAAAATGAGTCTGAACGTGTAGATAGGTCACATACATAGATAGCATGGTTCTGTAAGCGTGACACAGGAAGAGGTTGTGAACCCATTTGAGATAGTCAGTAAGAAGGAACATATCTGACTTTCTGTGCTGCCACTTCTTCCATCAAGAGCAGGTGGGAGCAGGGCTCTTCAACTAGTTAAACTATAATAAAGAGAATAATCCTCTCTCTCTCAGCAGCAGCACACAGAAGAGAAGTGCTATAGGATTTTTTTTTCAGTTTCAACCGTAGCGTTTCATAACAAATATGTATCTTTTGTAAGATCAGTACAGCTGAGTATATTCTGTTACAAGTCTGGTATGTCTTTTGAGTATTTTGTTGGATAGATCATAGAATCATAGAATGATTTGGGTTAGAAGGCACTTCCAGGTCATCTAGTCCAACCCTCCTGCAGTGATCAGGGACATTCTCAACTAGATCAGGTTGCTCAGGGCTCCATCAAGGCTGACCTTGAATGTCTCTCCAGGGATGGGGGCTCCACCACCTCCCTGGGCAACCTGTTCCAGTGTTCCACTATCCTCACAGTCAAGAACTTCTTCCTAAAGTCCAATCTAAATCTGTTTATAGATGTAGAAGTGTGTTCTCTGCATGTCTGGGGGAGTTTCACCTCTTTGAATCTTAATGCAGGTTCCTGATGCCAGGGGCATTGCTTTCAGTAGGACTATGATAGCCAAATTAAGACTAATGGAATGAGGTTCCATCCAAAATCCCTTCTTTTTTCTTCAACGCACAAGATTTTAGTGTGCAGAATTACAAAAACAAAGCTTGAACCTCCTGAGACCTCAGGCAGCTTGAAGCAACTGCAGCAAAAAAAAAACAACAAAACACTACAGCAAAAAAACCAAAAACCCCCCCCCCCCCGCTGCCTCCAGAAAACCAAACAAAAAAAAAAGAAAACAACAACAACAAAAAAATGACAAACCCTAAAAGCCAACCACACTGTTGCTGAGACATACTCTGTTCTGGTCTTCTTCAGAACATGTCTTTTATCACACCTTCCCCCCAGTTTGGAGCTAGGGAGATTGCTCAGTGAGATGCTCAAAGGCAAAGCCTTGTCAGAATTCAGAGGGGTTATTTTGCAATTATGGTCTCGTGTTGCCTAAATTTTGCCTGGAGATTTAACTTCACTGGAAAGCAACAAAAGATTCTTTCCTTTCTGAAGCTCCTTCTATGAAAGCTGTGGCTGGTGGCAGGAAAAAAGTCTGTAAATTCATCTATTTAAACCTCACTCGTGCCAACATGAGTGCAAGTTTTTGCTTTGTCTTCTTCCAGTGATTTTAACAATGCATCAACAGGATGTAGAATGGAAAATAACAATGAAAACTAAGTGCTGTTTGCATTACTGCATACACATTATGCTATATGCATCCCCTTAGCTGATTTGTTACCTCCACGTTTGGCTCTGTAGGTTAATTTAAGTCCTTATCTTCTGAATAAGTGGTTTTCTTTTAGCTTAAAATGTTATTTCTTCTCTAATGCTTGTGGCTAAATGCACAAGAAATTTAATGGTAGGTTTGACGTAACAGTGAATTCTTTACGCTGGTTTGATAATCCCTAACAGACTCTACAGGAGTTTTCATTCACTTAATTGCAAAATCCAGTACAAATATCTTTCATTATCTAGAAAAGATATGCTGTATGTTGATGTCCAAAGTTTAGGGCTTCAGGGACATAAGTTAAATTTTCAAAACTTTTCCTACTTTTTCTAATACTCTTAAGAAAATGCTTTGTCTTATTGCTTGGCTGATTTCCTTGAAATGTTGAATTGTGGAATGAGGTTTTGTTTAAACAGCTCCAGAGCATGCAAGCATTGTGTTAATGTTAATGATTTTAGAAGGAGTAAACTGTGTTCCAGTAAAAATACAGCAATAAAATTTGCAACCTACGATTCTTCTTTGATCATGTAGATTCTTTGGGATTTGATTCCCAGCATTGCAAATTGGGTCAGTAATTGATTGTTCATTGTACTGCCATATAATTCATATTTTTTTGCAAAACCACAGCAGAGGCATGACTGCCTCCTGGCTAGGGTGAAAGGACCGATTAGGCAACAGGAACTTTGGATCACTGAACTGCTTCTTCATGCTGGGCTCTCACACTCTTGGCAGGGTCCAGAGTCAGAGGAGTTTGCAATCCTGGCTCAGCTGTTTGTGCACCCAACAGCAAAGAACTATAACATAGAGAACAGTATCAAAGGGGAGGACAGTAGAAAACGAGGTATGTGGACGAAAACCAGATGGAATAGGGAAGGAGGTTTGTTCATTCACAGCAACCCCTATAAAATTAGTCGACTGATGGTTTCATGTGAGGTGCTGAAAAATTAACACTAGTGCGGGCTGGCAGCATTGGATTTCAGCTGTGCACGGAGAGCGTGCATGGAAAGGAGGTGAAACTGCTTGCTCCTTGGAGCTGTGATAAAGGCAGGTGTGTTTCTGATGGCGCTTCCTGCCTGTTGCTGCCTGCGGTGTCTGTAATTGTCCACGTGCCACAGGAAGACTGTGAAGGGATGGGAAAACAGAGGTATGGGAATGTCTGTGAATAGGAGATCCTAATTATTCTGTGAAACGCAGCCCTTAAAAAATCAAGCCATGGGAAATATAACCAACGTGATACCTTTATGGGACATTAACACCGACTAATCCGACCGAGTTTAAAATGTGATCTGTCTTTATTTCAATGATAATCTCCTTAATCAAAATCCTGCATTTCTGACAATGTCATCAGTACAATGGGACACTGTTTACTAGTCTAAGGAAATAGTTATGTCTTTAGAAAAAGCCTTTTCTATGGGAAATCTGCCACAGTCACATTAAAGTATTATTCCACAGCACTCTAAATCAAGAAATAGTTCATGGTTCACATCAAATCTGGTAAATCCCAACCTGGAATTACTCACCATTAGCTGTGTTAGTGAATGTCGTTTTCCAAAATCAATTTTGTCATTTTCGATTATTTTCTGTGCGCTGTATGTCACAAGTGTTTATCTTGACAGAAACCAAGATGTTGTAAAATTAATGGTTTGAGTTGAAAAACAGCGTGTAAGGATGAATTGCTATGATAAACATATGCAAAGTTATTTTCACATGTCTTTTCTTGAGGTATCTGTAGTTCTGTTGGAAATCTCCGTTAAACTTAAAACCATGGCTGTCCAGATCAGAGGACTTGCTCTACTCAATAATTATTACATGCTCCTTTGACATACAGATGTATAGAGAAAAGCATGTTTGATCTTTTGGTTTTATTGTATTCTTTCAGTAAGTTTCCAGCAGCACAGAAATTGAAGCCTGAGTGATTAATGTACTGAAACAATTAGCTTTAAGTAAAAGATTGTCTCGGAAAAAAAAAGCTTTTTATTCGCCTTGCAGTTATTGGTTTAATGTTTACCTCTAGACTGTCTTTCATGTATTAACCCAGAAATACAAGTTCAACTCTATGACAGAAACTGAAAAAGCTGAGAATAAGGACTGTCCTCTCATAGCAGCAAACAGAACGACTCATCTGTTCCCTTCTCCGAAAAGATCCTATAAAACCAAATTTAAGTTGGTGCTTACTGTCTGTGATTTTTTGTCTGGCAAACATATAAAATAAATGTCGGTCTTTCCTTCACATGCTAGACGTTTCCCACTATACAGTGATATATCTGGTATCTTTTAAAGGGAAATACTAATGACACTGTTTTATGATGGGGAGGTTACTTTTAAAAGGAGAAAAAGGAGTAAAGGAGAGTGTAATCTGCATTTCACTTTTTGAAAATGTCAGTTCAAAGGCTGTAACTTCAGCGCTGCACCAAGATGAACTCTCTTGTCTATGCCCTGCAGATCACACATGTCTGGCCCAGGTGCAGGATGCTGCAGTATTCGTTAATATTGGACGCAAGACTTATTCTGAACAGCACCACATACCATTCCAGTTTGTACACCTTTTTTAACATCTCTTTCTAAAAATTAGAGGTTTAAATCTGTGGGACTTCTAACAATTTTGTGGCAATATATGCGTATTAGTATCTAAAATAGTCATGTCTAAGAAAGACCAGAGTACCACTGGTGACAAGAACATTGCACAACAAATTTCAGGAAGGTCAGTAAAAGTTGCTAGCCATTTTATTTGTCATGAATAGGAAGAATGCTCCATGTGGGCGAGTATAACTAGGTCATTGGTTTATGAACCCAAAGTCCTAGTTTCCCAACATTTCTTAAAATTGGCGTGGATGTATATTTAATATGTATCTTTGATTTGGCTGAAAAACATAACCAGAAAATTCCCAACTGGCTCTACATATAAATAGCTTTGTAGACATAGATTATTCCAAGGAGAGTTGGCAAGAACATATCTTCACAAAATTTACTCAGTAGCCTCCGATTTCAGATACTGTGAGATTGTCAGGCTTTAAAATACACCCTTGGTTCTACAGAGCTCCCTGAATAGCTGCCATGTAGACGACAAGTAAGGGAGGTCTACAGACCACAATTATTTACTTGAACTTCTTGTGGAGGTAGGGTATTGCAAGATGTGATGACTGCTGAAGCCCAGAGGCTGCAAGGGCAGCTGGGCAGTTACTTAAGCAAACTGACTTCAGGATGTGTTGGAAAGAGTCTGTTTCCACATCTCCTGTTTAAGGTTGTTATATTTTTCCCTTGAATGGTAAGGTTAGAATCTGGCCTCACAAAACAGTCATTAGTGTAGCATGTATTACTTATTATTGTGGTTTTTTGCAATAATAACCATCTTACCAAGATTCTTCTCTTTATGTTTTTTTTCCCAGTAAACTTTTCAACAGGCACCTTGACAAATCTTTGTGATAGAGTTGCCATGCTGCTTGCTAGGTGTGCTTGGTCCCAGGATTGGGGTTTGATTTTATTTATTTATTTATTTATTTATTTCCAGGGGATTCTTTTAGTCTCCATTAGCACAAAGAAGCACTATTAACATATTAACTCCACAAACCTTTTAGTGATTCCAGGACTTGCTTCTCCATTAAGGGAGTTCACATTTGGGAAGGGTAGCAATACATCATCCATTGGAGGTTCTGTTAGAGCATGGTATACATAACCTTTTAAAACTGTTGCTGCCACCAAAAGCTGGCTATTCTGTAGCTGGACTAGATCCAGCTTCTCCCAATTTGGACCCATACTGGGTTTATGCCAGCTAGCTACTGTGTTCCTGTTCCCGTCAGAGGCAGAACTTGGATTATGCCATTTGGACTTCTGGACAATGAGGGTGGAAGCAATAAATGAAATGCATGGAGAGGCATGGTGGGAAAATAGGTGTTTTTGGCACTCGTTTGGGACAAGCTGCGTAAGCCACCGCAGCTTAGACACATATGTGCAATGTGACTGTTCTAAACCTCTGCCAACAACAACTTGCTTTTTACTATGTAGCGTGACATCTGCTCACCTCTCTCCAGCTGCCACCTTCAGTCTGTCAGTGACAGCCTCTCTAGAAATGCGATTTTCGTCCAAGCTTGTATTGCTTTGAGTGGTCCTCGGGAGACTCATACATTTCTCTCCCTCACCTAGGTTTGTAACACTTCCATTTTTAACCTACATACCTGTTAGCATGGAAGTAGGGATGGGTGTGATATTACTGGTGCAGACAAGACCAAACAGAGTCCATGGAGCAGCCAGGTGCTGCTTTGTGGTGATGCAGAGCAGCGTCCTGGTGGTGTCTGCTAGTGAGCCTCAAGGCATCAGGATGGAGGGGGCTTGTGTGCCTCTGTGGCTGCTTTTACCTTCTCCAGATTATGGGATGGAGAGAGGAGGGAAGGCCTTAAAGCTGTTCACACAGCAATGCAGTACTGCACAGGATGATTTTCTTTTGTTGGTGGTGGGTTTTGATTCTGTATAAGGCATTTTAACAGCACAGTAGTTCATCAGCTTAAAGCCTTGTGAAGGCCAGTCAGCTCTGGTGAGGCAGGGAATTTGAATCATTTGGGTTTTTTGCTTTAAAGAGAAGTGTCTTTGGATTCATTATTCCCTTTATTGATTTAATTCTAGCTGTTCGCCTCGTATTGATCTGGACTGCTCACCAGAGACGGTTTCACTAAAGTTTTTATCTTTTCAGCCTACAATTAAAAGGAAAAGCGCCAGACCTCTGAATTAAGCATTGCCTGTAAGAAATGTTTTCTAGGAATGACTAGGTTTATCACACTTCTGTTGTTTAATTTGTGATTGCTGACACGTCATAAACACACAGGAGTGCTGAGGATGAATGACTCAGTATGATAGAGTAGTAACTTTCCTTCCTCTGCCTCTGCCCCCAAGGCATCATTCCTTTTTTTGATCCAAACTTCAAAAGAATTGTCCTGAGTGTTCATGTTATCCCATTTTTCATCCCACTCTGTAAAAGAGGAATGGCTGCTTTTTTCTCCCCTCCCATTTCTGAAAGCAGTACTACAGAAATCTTAGAAGAGGTGTAGCCTTTCATGATTTTCTGGTATTGAAAGGCTTGAGAAGAACCGGGTGCTTTTGATAAGCCTCCAGTCCAATTCCATGCCTTCTGAATCCGCTCATTTTTGTAATTCTGGGAGCAGCTCTAGGATGCTTACAGGAAGCTGAATAACATCTTACTGTGCAAATTCTTTCTGGGGTCATGAGTATTGTTTTCTGCCTTGGTTTTGCAGCAGCTTTAGTGGTCAAATAAGAGGTTTATTCTTTGTATCTTGTCTTTCAACTCTTTTTTTTCTGTCTCTTGAACACTTCCTGTTATGAAGAGATTCAGTTAAATGTACCTATCTGTTCATTAGACTTGTTCAGGGAAGAGCAGAAGTAGTTTGAGTCCATGCAGCCTCCGTTTCTGTAAGTATAGGCATCTTATCTGTGAGCAGCAAATGATACTATGCTTTTATATTTACTGCATTCTACCCCTTTTGCCTGGGAATAACTTTAATTCATTTCCTAAGCAGTCTCTTAGGCTGTAGATTAATACATTACTTTTTTTGTTGTTGGGATTTTTTCGGCTAACAGAGGAAAGTTTGTGGGGTTTTTGTTTTATTTTTTTCTAAAAGCAGCCATTGTCACTAGCCAAAATCCTTGATACTAGTTTTATCAAAGTCTCAGTTGTTCTTCACATACCATGCTGATTTAATTATAGTTTGGCCACACCTCCTCTTTGCTGGAGGCAAGCAGATGTAACATAGATAGTAGAGAGGGTACTTTAACCCTCCCAGATCCAGAACTGAGGTTTCCTTCTGTGGCAATTCCTGCCTAGGTTATGCATCTCTGCTAGGTGCATGTTATCTAGGTCCCTTTTGTGGCCCTGTACTGTACTTTCTTTTACAAAGTTTTAATATGCCTGGCCCCACAGTGAAAGGGAAATTCTTATTTCCCTCAGCTTAGAATTAAAACGGAGTATTTTTTTCAATTAAAGTTGCCTTCGTGCATCATTATTTGTCGCCGTCTACTCATTGGCTGCTCTACAAGCAGTTCAACTCCAGTTCGGGTTCACTTTAGACTGATAGTTTTTGTTTCATGGAATATTTGAAACAAATGAGTGAAATGATCTATCTTCTGTGAGCGACTGACCTCCTGGTGCATGCAGTCATCATTCAAGATGATTTTCACCGTCACAGGTTGCTTCACCTGAGGAGCTGAAGACTGAGTTAATGTAAGGAGTTCAAGAAGCATCTGGATGACACTCCTAGTAAGATGGTTTAGTTTTAGTTAATCCTGTGAGGAACAGGGAGTTGGACTCAATGATCCTTCTGGGTTCCTTCCAACTTGAGATATTCTATGATTGTATAGACCTGGTGGCCCTTCCCTGTCAGTACTGTGGAGCTAACTCCACTGGGCATTAGAGGAAACACACATTAGGTACCGTATTGTCAGTGCTGCTGTCCATGCCATGCTTCACTTTCATATAAGTAAGACACAGTATGCATTTCGTTTTGGCAGTTCAGCGTTTTTTAAAATCACAAAGGTTGTGCATCTTGGAAGTGTGTGTGTGTAGGGCATTAGCATCTGTGCTACTCTGCACGCAACTGTAGGAGAACTTTAGGCAGAATATGTTCTGCTGGTGAGAGGCAGTATTCAGGCTAAACCTAATGACTCATTATTATTTTATATTATTTCACTGCTTCAGCCGCAACAGAATGTGTCTCTAGCTTAAAAGAAAGCAGAAAAAAATTGATAAAATTGAAATTAATACGTGTCCTCTGAAATTTCTCGCACCTCACCCCACCATGGACCTCAAGGCCCTTGTCATACTTTTTCATTAGTAATATCTAAGAGTGCAAGACAGGTCGCTTCCTGAAGAATCGCTGTGACTCGACATGTAATTTTTTTGGTGCTTTATGTAGTGTTTTGGAATTTTGCAGTTAAATGGTCTGTTTCCGTGGTCTCATTCTCAACAGAAAATGGCTTGCAGTCTTTTTCTTCTAGAATAGAGAAAGTGTAAACTCTAAAGAATTACATTAAGCTTGAGGCTTGACAGTTTGACAGTACCAAGCCCTCACCATAATTGCTTTCATCGGTTCCCACCAGATTTAGAATGAGTTTTTATTACTGTTGCCTGAATATCTTATTACAATTAGCAGTACCAAGTATGAAAAGGTAGAATGAATTCTTCTCCTTATAGCAGTTGGTAGAAAACCGGTCGATAAATTATGTTGAAAGCTATGTTGGTTATTAAACAGCCACACAGTTAAACAGCCTTCTCAGTTTGCTGCTTTGTTCCAAACATCTGTCTTGTATTGTGATTTTTGCAGGGATCAATATCAATTATTTTATTATTTCATTAATGTTTCTTTAAAATGTTTTCATCGTTAAAAAATGTGAATAGAATCAATATGTCAGCACCTGTTAATTTCTGTATTGATTCTGTTGTATGCTTTACATTGAGACAGACATTTACAATGACTGCTAAATACCTGACAGAACAGTGCAGAAGCAATTACGTACAAAGCAAACACACAAATATCACCATCGAAACTTATCCAGTGTGTAGGAGGTGATTTGAGTTCGTTTCCTTGCTTCTGGTTTGTGTCAAAACTTAATAACACAAACAGCCAGGACAGTGTTATTTGGTTGTTTTTTGTTCTGTCATTACTTTTAAAAGACAAAAAGCTGTAAGATGGCCATATACGTTGGACTGCTATCTTGCGAGTGAGTCCAGA
>VWZK01002237.1:0-29746 GCA_013396935.1 Baryphthengus martii
TTTTCGGCACACAGGGACAGCCTGCTCCTCCGCCTTCAGAATTTCATTCTTAAAAAAAGGCCAGCCTTCCTGGGCCCCTCTGTTTGTGAGGGCTGCTTCCCAGGGGACTCTCTGAACCAGCGTCCTGAATAGACCAAAGTCAGCCCTCCAGAAGTCCAAGGTAGAGGTTTTGCTGACGGCACTCCTGACTACATCACATATTGAAAATTCTATCATATCATGGTCGCTGTGGCCCAGACAGCCTCCAACCACCACATCTTCTACCAGCCCTTCCCTGTTTGTAAACAGTAGGTCTAGCGGGGCACTACCCCTGGTAGGTTCACTAACCAGCTGCAACAGGAAGTTGTCGTCCACACATTCCAAAAATCTCTTGGACTGCCCCCTTTCTGCTGTGTTGTACTTCCAGTAGATGTCTGGCAAATTGAAGTCCCCCATGAGAACAAGGGCTAGTGAAGCCCTAGCAAGGCTAGCTCAGTGGTGCACAATACACAGTTGAACTGAAAAGCTATCTTTGCTCCCAAGGTCTATCAAGTAGATGTTGGAAGGTGAGAAACAAATGCAGAAAACACCCCAGAACGGCCACCTGACAAACAACTATCAAGTTGTTCTGCAGCGCTGAAGATCAGCTCTGCCAGCAACATTCATAAAGAAACATCCAGAAGTTTAAAATGGTTTCTAGGCTGCATGGACAATACAAGAATCATAAACAGTTATCTTTGGTTTCCAGATTATAGCAGACAGTAATCTGGAAATTGGGTGATGGAAGGAAAAGTCACACAGTGTCAATTAATTCCTTTCCAGCTAACTAGGGTAGAAAATAGATACTGGTCTTCCTTCGTAGAGCAGTCCTTCCATAACTCCATCAAATCAAATGATTGAACTCATGGAAACTTTAAAATTTTCATTTTAAATGACTATAAAAGAAAATTCAATCATATAAAAGTGAAAAATAATAAATAAATAAACTTTTAAAAGCCCTTATCATTTCATAATGATGCTCATATAGGTAATGCTACACGTAAGCGTTTTGTATCCACATGAAAGTACATTTGTGGCTTTCATATAAACATTCTAGAGAGCTGTGGGTAATACGATTAGTAAATCATACACCCATTTACAGGTGCATTAGAAAACTAATCTACCAGTGTAATAGAAACTCAAATGACATTTGCAGGGATTTCTCCTACCCTCAGAATATGTAAATGCAGTCAGGTGGGCACATCTCAGTGCTCACCATGGCCCAGAAGTTCTGGTGGGACTGTCCTGCGAGTAACCATCAACAGGGCGAGGGCAAGAGAGACAGAGCACCAGCAGAGTTAATTAACGAACATGAGATTGAGCGTGCACCAAGCACAACAAGTTCCTAATGAGCATGTAGCTCTCTGTGCGCACCGTTAGTCAAACTAGTAGAAAACACCCAGTAAGAAGTATCTTCAAGACCAAGAGCAGAACTGAACAATGAGTTCTGTTATTCTTACGAGTGATAACAAGTGATTTGGAGCAGCTTTTGTTCTTGCTGTTATTAGGCCTTACTTAACATTTAGGTGTACAAGGCAATTTACAACAGGCAGAATTTGTCAAACACAAAATAATTCCCATCACACAGTGCTGAGAACACAGGAGTGGTGGTAGTTTCAGTACAGTAAAAACAACTCAAGAAGGCGTTACTTGGGCTCTGTGCTCTGAGGCATGATCACACTACTCTGCCCATCGCAGCAGATTGCGTGGGTCAGGAAGAAGGAAAGCATTTTTGCTTGATGATCAAAGGAAAAGCCCCATAGTGTTGATCCTGATGTAGTAAGAAAAGGTAACGTCCATGGTGGAAGTATAATTTAAAACATGAACACTGTAATTTCAGTATCAGCAGTGCAATTTAAACTCCTAATGGACTGCAAGCATTGCTTTTGGCTATGGTTAAAACTAGGAAATGTAACAGAGAAAGGTTAAATGGAAGGTAAGTTACCAGCCAGGAACGTCCAACACAGACAAGAGATCTAACTAGCTATGTGGTGTGTTGATGTGGCTGCTTCCAGTGTGCCTTAGAAATCCTCATAGCAGCTGCCTGAGATATCAGAAAACAACTGCTGTGGGCTGAAAGTAGAGAGTTTTTGGAGCTTTTTGTCCAGAACATGCGCTGCTTGGCTGTATCTATTGTAGCATACCTATTACAGCACCAAGCTATGTTCCCAGTCCCCAAAATTTGATCATCTGTATTGTTAATTTATTAGAACAGTTTCTGGTAAGCCCCCGGCACATCGTAGTATTACACTCTACAGGTCTGATTTGGGAGTTAGCAGAGCTCAGAGACAATTACCAGTTGGCTGCTTGCCTGCAGCCACTCTGTGCAGGGTGTAGAGAGAGGGTAATACCATGGGGAGAGGTAACTCATCCTCTGCCAGCTGCCAAGAAGAGTCCTGTGGGTGTTTACTCCAGTGGTACAGACGTAGCCCTTGCATCCCGTGAATGATGAGCCAGCTGGGGAAAAGTGTGGCCAGATCAAGAAGTTTAATTTCAGATTTTTAGTTCTTGCCACCACTGATTTTTCAAGGAGCCAAATCTCTACAGAAGAATAGGTTCTACCTCTTCAGTTTAGACTGCCACATCTATCATTGGAAGTCAATACATTGACCATTTGTAGTTTAATTAAGTAAAGTTGTTTGACTGAATAATGCCACAGAAATGGTTTGAACTTAATGACTGTTATTCAGGGACAGGGGAAATACACACAAGATGGTATGGCCACACCTTTTCGCACCCAGACCAGATCTGCCCGGTCTCTGGCACGTAACACAACACAGTTTCTGAGAGGAGTTCATCGGGAAATTGTTCATTAACATGACGCCCATCTTTTGTAGGAATAACACTTGGTATGGCCAGTCCCTGAGTTCGGTGTATTTCATGGGGCCAGCACACAATGCACCTTTATATGTTGCTAGTTCCCGTGACTCAGCAGGATTACACTGAGAGAGCATGAGAAATCCAAAGCTCAGCCCACACAAGAGAAAGCCACTGCCAACAGACTTGCAAAAGAGCTTGAAATTGGCAGCGTTTGCGCTGATCAGCCAACCAAGACCATGCATCTGCTCTCTGTTCACAGTTTACAGCTTTTTATTGATTTTTATAGCAACAGATGTTTTTAGTGGCAGATTTAGCCACACTAGTGTTTTCTCACCTCTGCTTGGTCAAAACCCTACAGACTCTCAGATGTGGATCTTGCTAATGATGCCCAGGCTGTAGCCATCTCAAGAGAAGGTCACTGCAATATTTTTGGCAGAGGAGGGAGATACACATTGCATGAAAACTTAAGATGGAAACTGACAGCTGGTTGATGATGGATGTCTTATCAGAAGCATGAAACCAGTGATCTGCAAGAGAGACCATTTACCTTTCCACATAAATTATTGCCTCTCTCTCTCTCCATTCATGCTGCAGAAGGCTGAGCTGTAGATCTCACACTGCAGGCAGACAGGGAGACCCAGCAGCAGGTTACGATGCTGAAATTCAGCCTTCTGCTTTATCCAAAATCAGCTAGTTCAGTATACACAAGTCTGCTGACCTTCGAAAGATATCATTTCTATGGATGGTTTGGATAGAGGTCAGGAAAAAAAAAGGAATGGAGAAGGACCTAAGGGAGAATGGGATATTCTTACCTGATTATCACTGGTTTTTTTTTTAGAGTTCATCTTCGTAAGCTATTGTCTTCTGTTTTAGAACTGTATACAGGTCTTCAAGGGATGAGAGGAAACTTTAAATGACAGTAGAGATAGGAAAGGTACAGATTTTTTATTTGTTTGGTTAATTCTGTGTAAATACAGTAGACAACAATGAAAACAGCTAGGGCCACACTAGAGGACCTACCACACTGAAATAGGGGAAGGGTAGTAGTTTGTCAAGGTTTCCTTCATTTCTGTTAAGAAACACTGTTGAATGCCCTTGAAAGAAGGACATCCGTGGCTTCGGAGCAGCAGCTGGTTTGAGCTAGATGGACAGATGCAGCACGGATGTGCCTAGGAGAGGCTGGCTGCTGCAACAGAACGGCAACATCTCCCAGCTTCACCACTCTTACATCCTGTAGTGCTCGTGTGTGTGCACTCAAACACACACAGAAAAATGGCAAAGCTACAGTAAGCTCACAATGTCTCATACTCCTGTAAACCAACCCTCAAATAAGAAAGGATAACAACCAACCATGAAGCAAGGTTGCTGAAAGCTGTCTGGGTTATTTGACACCTACTCTGGTGCCTGAGCATCCCTTTCAGATGCAAGGGCTCAGGGCAAATGCTTAACTTCATGTACAAAGAGTGAAAGGAGAGGATCCAAACACTCATATCCGTGTGCTAGGACTACGCATGGCTTAGGGTAAAACACAAAATCATGAAGAAAGCTATTTTTTTTAAGTAAAGCTTACACTGACTTATTTTCATCTGACCACCTTGTTCTTTACTACTTGATGTTTTCTGATCAGTACAGTAAATAAAGTTTTTGGGCTGGAACTGATAGCTAGCTTGCCAAACAGATTTGGATGAAGGCTGTTTTAGGCACATTGTAGTCAATAGAATGGCTGCAAAAAGACTACAGGAAGGACTTTTAGGATCACATTCCTCTTGCCATCCCTTTTCTTTCACATAGCAAGACATGACATGTTTGCTTTCGCAGTAGCCAGGACAGCATAAACAACCCAGTGGCAGCAGCAGGGGAAAGTCAGAGACTTCTATGGAAGGTCCCATCTACAAGGCAAGCAGCACATTTCTGGGACTCCATCAGGCAGCAGCAAGCAGTGTCCCAGGGTGGCTGCAAGGGTTAATGGATTTTTCAGAGCATGGCAGAGGAGCATTACCACAATGGGGTCACTGTGTCACTAGTGACCACAAGAAGTAAAATATGGCAATTTAGTAAATTATCTGTACTCCACGATAACCAAAACCACATTTTCACTTAGCGTATTCCCTGAAGTCTCTAATTGCTCCTCTCCAGCTTTTTACTAGAATAAACACTTTTGTTAGTAATGTAAAGGAAACAATCTGTCTTTGGGCATGCTTTTTTGTTTTCTTCCAAAGGCCATCCACAGGGGAGGAATTAGCCTAATCCAGAGCTAAACCGGTGCCCTCATTTGCAACAGTGCAACTCCACTGACTCCAGAAGCCTTTGATTTCCCCACCTCCCTCATGCGCAAAGAAGGCAATAAAGTATTCAAAACAATAGCCCTCCTCTTTCCTTTCCCCTGGTGTGGGAGAAATGGAGCTTGAAGTGGACAGAACACGCTCATCCTTCTGGAGCTGTGAGACTGAGGAAAGAAGGGAAGGGAAAGGTTGGAAATGCACTCATAGTTGGAGTCCACATGAATTAGAATCTGGGAATTAAGAAGCATTCATTAGATGCCACAAGCTTTGCCTCCAGTGGGTTTCTCTCCTCCTTGCCCCCACAATGGACAAAGACAGTAACATTGGTCAGTAATTTAGCCAAGGTGTTGCAAATAACTGACAGCGTGTGCCTTTGTCCAGAAAAGCAAAGCGTGTCAGCATTACTATCTATCCTTTGAGCAAGCAGTGGAGCAGTTCACACAGCTAGGATTGCCTGTTGATGGGGAGGGGATTCAATGGTCAGAAACAAAGTTAGCCGTACCTTAAGATCAAGTAGCCTAATTATATGCTAATTAAAACGCTAACATATCTTGTGACCTTCATATAATATTTATCTATTTATATCCACTACTGCACAATCTGTTGAACTCTCTATAAAATATTATTAGGACAGTTTCTGCTAAATTACTAATATGTTGCAAGAAAAAACATTAGTAAGCTTATATTGGGCTTTTACTAAGAGGAAAGCTTCTCTCTCATCTCATGGGAACTGAAGGCCAAACCCAACTTCAGAGGCTCCTATTTGTGTTCCTGTTTTGTTCTCTTGTCGCTCCTAGCTTTACTAAAATAATATTCTTAAGTAAATGCCACTGTAAATGCTTTTATAGGTACCACTAACAACTAATCAGCATCCCTCCCAAACACCTGTCTGTACCCATACTGGCACCACGAGAGAACTCTAAGGTGACTGACAAATGAAATCAATACTGGAAAAACAATCAAATCCTGACCATTTCCAGTCTGCTTTGATTTCTCTTCTTTTTGCGTTTATCAGAGGACAGGTATATACCTCTCCCAAAGGGGAGATGTGCTATAGGTGGAACAAATGTGAGCAGGCGGGCATGGAATAAGGTATGTGCAGCATCTGCTCACAATATGAAGCCAACCTCCTGGCCCCTGGGCAAGATTGCTTTCTTACATCCGTGCTCACTATGGTGATACCTGTAGTCTCTTTGAGGATGTGACACTGTGGGACTGCTTCCTCCATCTGACCCTAACTGAACACAGCTATATGTAAGAATGTTTAAAATGCAGCATAGTCCATAACCAGTTTCTTTCCAAAATCAACTAACTGAGGCATTTATTTTCAGCTATATGATGTCTCTGTAAATGAGCCTGCCGGGAAGCAGACAACATAAGCAAGAGAGAAGAAAGACGGAGAAAAGGGTAAAGTGAGTTTGGGAAATAAGAATCTGGAAAGGAAGGGAGATAGAGAGAGAGAATCATGTGGAAAAACTGCCTGTCATTTCTCTGAGAGGGATGCTGCTCAGCAACAGCACTGATCCTCATGCAAGCGGGCAATGCAATTACTGCTCGCTGAAGGAATCTGTCATCAAGCAAACAAATATGGAAAAAAAAAACCTACAAAACTTTGTGCCTTTTTTTAATGTAAGGTTTTTGGTTGCTTTTTTTTTTTGAACAACCATTTCAGGGCCTTTGCTTGCAGGCTATTGTTGTCCACAGCGACTCTCCATCTGTCTCAGATGCACACGGAGAAGAATCCACATTCATCATTATTGATTACTTTTGGTCTTGAAGGGCTTTGTAATGGAAAGGCTGATGTCAGCATAAGACAATAGATATGGTGAAACCTTCCCCAGGCTTCTTTGTTTAGGCTCAGCGGGTGCCTGAGGCACTTTGTGCGTATGTCTAAACCAAACATCAGTCAGAAACCTGCCATGTCCATGGAACACAAAAACCTGGTATCTCAATGCGTGAGAGAATTTCATAGACAGGGTCAAGTTTACTTTGAAGACTATGTTGTGAGGTGAAGAAATGTCAGTTTCTTAACAGGACAAAAGTCAGTGTTGCTCATTTCCAAGCTTTCAGATGGTCTTAAAACCAGAGATAGGATCCAGAGCTGTGTTGCAGCTGGGACTTTTACATTATGAACTCTTCACAAACACTGGAAATCACTTCTATTCACTGCTTGGTTGTACATCTTTCCCATAAAATAAGTGGGCAAAACTACTCCTGTTGAGAAAACCCACAATGCTTCAGTCTATAGGAACATCCTGGGATACGGAAAGATGATATGCAAAACTAAAAGGCAGTAGCAGTACCAATTTCTGCAGACATTTTTGTGCCATCTACTATAAGAACCCAGAGAACAGCCATAGCTAGATTCCCTGCATTGTGAACTGATGCAGAATCAAGGTTAAAAGGCTATACTTCTTGCTGTTTTGCTTCCAAAACAATTAGAAAAAGTCATTACATTTTGGGAAGGCAAAGTGAGTGAGAAGTGGGAATAAATACTTAGAAACAGATAGATTAAGCATAAATCGTTTTCTTTCCTTTTTTCCTTTCATTGCTCTTTATATAAATAAGCCCTGCATATGTAACTCCATTTAACTTCATGGTCAATGACAGCTTTTAACTATTTCCTTCTTTCTGTTTCCGATTTCATTTGAAAATAAAATGTGGCATATTGCTATTTTTTAGCTCAGACAACAGAAAGCTCCAAAGGAGAGTCAACCATAATAAACACTAGTGGATAACTCTGTGTTGCAGAGCTCAGCTCTCTTCACAAAGAAATGCAAATAATCTAACTAGAAATACAGATCTAGCTCGTGCACACTTCTAGATTATCTGCCTGAGATTATATGAGTAGTTTAAGTTACTCATACAGAAACTGGAGGAAACATGGAAACAAAATGAAAGCTCAAGATGGTAACCTAAAGACCTCTACCTTAAGTCTACCTGAACTAAATGCTGTCTGTGGCGTAAAACAGGCTCTCAGCCAAGAGGAAACAGCTGTAGAAGAAGTTGTATTGGAGGGAGGGGGGACTGTGAGTTGCACATTCCAAGATTCATTTCTGAACTATATTGGTTCACTGAAAAAGACTGCACCACCTCCCACACCCAGCAGAATATTAGAAAAATGTAAGTAAAAGGTGTTCTACTAACAGCAGCTTCATGATTCAGAATCTCCCAGCTGGATTCATCAGATGTTAGAAGAGCTTATCTCACCGACTGACCAGAAGCTTCCCCTATTAGAGTGACTTACTATACCTTAGACCTGCATTAGCATCCCAGTAGGATGAAGGATGCATCTGTCTCTCAGAAGACAAACAGGGGATCTGCAAAATATGGAAAAGTTTTTAAGTAGTTCAGTAGCCATTTAATGATCTTCATACAGGGTGTTGTCCTCTGTGACACTGCCACAATCCAGTATCTCACGGGGCTTACCTAACAGTCAGGAGTACTGATGTCAGTGCACCGAAGCCATATCAGCATGAAGGAAGGAGCAATAGATCAATAAAATCAGGGAAAGAGAACAAGTAAAAAGGTATCTGCATTTAGCCTGTCGCCTAGAGTGCTCCCATGGTTTGGTGAGTGGGTTCTTGTTCCCACTGAGGAGTTGATTGTGCATTTCTATCTAATGACTCTTTAATGGATATACAGTCCCCCGGAGCTGGAACAGGAAAACAGCTGTAATTGTGTCACGACAGAACAAGCTCTATGAAGCTCAATTTCCACTTGAAGGGGGGAATTTTTAATGATATTTATGAAGAACAGACCTCATGGAAGCCATTAATTGCTCCTAAAGAAGGTAGTACATAGTTTAAACATGCATTTGAAAAAAATATGGACGAATCAATATTAAATTAATTTTTAACAATGGCAAACTTCCAGGAAGAATTAACTGGTTAGGCTGATGTATAAGATAACAAAGGCTGGTGTATCCAAACTAGAGCTGGATAAAATTTGAAAAATAATAAGAAAGATAATTCCCTCAAACACTGATTCAAATCAACTGCAGGTAATAAAAAAAATAATGCTGATTTAGCAAATATTTAATATCTTTAAAGAGGGGAAAATAATTTTTTGTTGCAAATAAGCTCAGTGGTTTAAAATAAAAGGCAAAACTGCCCAGTCTCTAGAGAAAGCAAATTAGGCTTTATTTATCAGTTTATTGATTAATCAATTAAGCTTATTCAAGTTCTTATTTTGGAATTTAAAGATAAACAAACAAATCCTAGGATTGTCCAAATAAAATAAAAAAAAACAAACCAAAAACCAAAACTATTGCACATCTTTCTTTCAGGCATGTTAATACAGTTCAAGGGATTTCTGGAACATGTGTTCAAAGCTATTTTTGGAAGACAAGGGAAGATTAAGATGTGGGCCACGTTAGATTCCATTTGAAAGTACTTGGAAGTTTATATTTGCACTTTTATTTTTATTAATGAATTATTTCCATAGTTTTTCAATGTTCTACTCTTAACGTTTTTCTGATATCATTCTTCTAGGGTGGATTAAAACCGCAAAGATAAATTGTGCACTCAAATGTTCACACGCAGTTCCTACAGAAAATTGTGTCTATTTTTGTGACATCTGTCGTTGTAACGTCAGATACAAATAAATATGATATCCTCATTTTTGAAAGGCAGAGAATTTAAGTAGTAGAGAACAGAGAAAAAAACAGACTTGGAACATAGCTATCTGCAGACTAAGGTAACAGTAAGGGTTAAGGGAGGGCAGAATCAAACAGGTGAAAGATCTCTCAGGACAACTACAGAAGAAATATGAGGGACTACAAGGTTTCCAAGTCCAAAAGCACAGCTGTAGTTATAAGATCATCTTTCAATAAACAACATATTTGACTCTGTTTTTGGTTTTGTTGGTTTTTTTTTAAACCCAGACTTGAAATTCCTGCCTTTGCCAAGACTCAGGCTTGAACATGTTCACCTCAAATTATGAGAGTGTTTACATGATGAGATGCTGCTTGATAGATACAAAGAACAAAAAAAATAACTTCTAATAGAGTGTCTGTGATTTCAACTCCCATTGAAATTGAATAAAAAATAAGTGAAAGAATTTACTTTCCACATTGCCTATCTAGAATAATGCTAAGAAGTGGTAATACTAATTTGTGTGAGCTATTTCAACATAAAAACAGAAGGAAGCTCTAGCTGTACTCCAATATAATTCAATAACTGTCAATGAGGACAATAGAATTGATTTTGCTGAGTTTGCCTCATGGTAAAATTGAAGTAGTTTGTCTTCATCGAGTTTTTTCCAATGCTACAGAAAATCACATTATCTATTCCAAAGCAAAAATACATCTCTTTCAATAAAAACATTACTTCTGTTTTTTACAGTGAGTTCTAAAAATTATATATCCCTTCTCACGCTTTTCCAGCCATTATATTGATTGCTACATAAAATTACTGAGTTATTTCAGCTGTCACTGTCTTTTGAAGGTTATGCAACTCAAAATAGTTAAACTAACCTTTAGTTTGACCTTTGTAAGCCATCAAAACATTCTTGGAAGCAGCACTGTTTAACCATTGATGATTTTTAGGCATATTTAAAGCAATATCTGAAAACTGAAGGCCCGTGTCTCCTTTGGGAAGATTAAATTCCACTTCCCACACAATATATTCTAACATTTTTAAACGCTGAGAATAAATCAGTCATTGACTGCAGAACATTTTCTACTATTTACGAAATGAACAATCCAAGCAAGCAAAAACCATTAGTTAGCCACCAGTTTCCTCATCCATTTGACCCCCACAATGACAATTTCTTTACTAGGGAATTCAGATAACCTGTACACTTTCAAAAGCAGTCTGGAGAAACAACTCGTGGGAGTGGATATAGCCCAAAAGCATGAGGCAACAAACCACACTGTGGTGGGGATGATCTAGTCATCAAAATGGGAGCCTTCATTGTTTCAACAAGTTCTGGAGAAAATAAGCAAAACTGAAGTACCATGGTAGGGCAAGAAGAAGGAAATCTATCTGAAATGCTAAATATTTTGTTTGTATAAACAAATCAATTGCATATTCAACAGCAGACGTTAGGTAGTCAGAACACATTCTTGTAAGTTGGAAAAAAAGAAAATTACTTCTAGAGTTGATCCTGTGTACAGTGATTTAACAGGAAGGGAGTGGTGACCCTTTGCAAAACGGCGATCTGGAACTGTAGACGTGATGGAGGGAGGCTGGCAGCGATTGCAGGCTGATGTCATTGCTGCCTGACAACAATTTCTTTGCTCCCTTTGGTATTTCTTGCTGGACTGACTACGTTCCATTTATCACCGTTCCCTGCACTGTGCAGCAACAATCATACGTAAAATTAATTTTGTAATATCACACACTTAACTTCAGAGTGTGCAAGCCTGGATGTTCTATTTTACCTTAGTCTGGAGATCTTGCTGATACTGTCACTATTCAATTTCCTGTCCATATGAGTGAATTTAAAAGATTTTCAAATAATACCACTGGGCATTTTAAGCCTTGATGTACAAACATTTTCTGAGAAGAAGAGGCTAACCAAGAGTCTTGATGCAAAAGGAACTTAAAGAAGAAGTGTGATTTGTGCCATTATATCAGAGTTTCACCAGACTCTGCTCTGAATTCAGAAACACAATTTTCTGGTGCAACCATAACCATGTGCTTAGTGCTAGGGCAACAAGATAACTTTTCTAGCACTGTGTGCTATGGAAAGCATGACATGAGAAAGAAGTGATCTCTTCTGCTCTCCCAAGTTATAAAGTACTCCAGGAAAATTATCTGGGATAGTAAAACTAGGATATGAACAGGGTTATTACATATCCCTGTTTGCCTTACAGCAGAACTTCCTCTTCTCCAGTTCAAGGCTCCCATGTCTCTTCTTAGAGAAGAGAAAATAGCTTGGGGTTAAACTCTACTTGCAATGAACAGGAAAAAATGTCTTATTGAGACAGATGTCATGGGGAGAAGAAACATCTTTCCTTTCACAGTGAAAGATTTAGATGATAAAGTGAACAACTAGAGCTAACAGATTTTCATTTACTTTAAATACGTTTCTTTGTATGCTCCATGCTACCCACACCTTTGTGATTATTAACACAGGACCATCTCTCTTCTTTCTCTCAGAAATGTCCTACAATACCATCTGTAACTTCCAGAAAAGGGTAAACAAGGCCTAAAAAATAACTTCTGACAATATGAATAAAGTAAGTTTGTCATTTTAAAGGACAAGTTCCTTCTTTTTTATTATCAATAAGAAAGATGTAGAGGAGTAAGAAGATAACATTTGATCCAGTAAGACATAAATTCCTTTTAGTCTTTGCCCTGTACAGGTGAGGCGTGTTATGTGCATCAGGACTTGTCAGTTCAAATACGATGCAAGGAATAAGATTGTTTCTCCCTGCTGTTCCCCTGTATGTACTATGCTTGCTGCCAACAAGTGTAAAACTGGCAATTAGCTCTCAAGATAGCTCCTGTGGGCAAGCTGAGCTGTGTGTACAAAGCAGCTGTGTGTACAGAGTGGCACGTTTTTTGACAATTTTAGCCCGGTCCTACAGTTCAAACATGGAGACTTGGCTAACAAATTCCTACTTCTTAGCTGAGCACTAGCTCTGCTACTCTGATTAAAGCCAATGTTTTAATTTGGACTCCAATTTCTACAGAATGTTCTTCACATAAGTCTATCCACTTCATTGAGACAGTTTTCTACCTGGAGGAAGATCAGGAGACTGAGGCCCAAAATGCATCCACAGCAAGTGACAGTCTTTGTTCCTTTTTTTCCAAGAGGTGTTTAAATTTTTTTAATGTATGGATACACTCTCTGGTACTTAATACCTAGATGTCCAATGACAATAGATACTTAATTCAAAATGAGACGATTTTTTATTTGAAAATGTTAGGCTAGTGGTTTCAAATGTGTAATGAAGCATCTTGCTATAGGCAGCCAATAGTGAAACCCTGGAGGCAGGTAAGTATAGAGGTTTACTTGGTTAAAATCATTTTCCCTCAGTTTGTATTGAGACAGAGCAAAAAAAGTTACTGCTACAGAGGCAAGTTAATTCAGCTTTGGGTGGGAGTAATTGGGTTTGGCAGGAATTCTATTAGGGCTGAGTATGGGGACCTAAAACACTGTGTGAATTATCTTGGGTTATAGTTCTGCAGCTCAGCTGCTCTATTCTCAGGCTCCAGTGCTGCAGTGTTAACACTGAAGAGAGAAAATACAAAGCAGAATTTTCCACAGATTTGTCTGCAACCACTTAGTCTGATAGCCAAGTAATAACTTCAGTAGCTCAAGTGCATCATCATTTCTGCAGAACAGCTTCTCACATACAGAAGCCTTAGTGCTCAGGCCTCGGCTAGGAAACTGGGATTTATTCTCTGTATGCCAAAGGCAGAGTAGCAACAAGCTGTATAGAGCTGGACTGTTAAAAGGAGTTTGTGGGGGCTGGAGAACAAATAGACTGAACTTGTTCATTCGTTTTATTTGTGTTTTAAGAAGCAGGAGGAGCACCCTAAGTCTACAGGTGTTGCCAAGTAGAGGTTCTCCAGCTGTAGGCAGATACTTGAATTGAGTGATGTACTAGTGGAGCTTTCTGGCCTGTATGTCACTGCATGACCACAGCCACTGCATGGGCTCAGGGGCTGCTGGTCAGCTTAGTCCTGATGGAGTGAGTAGGATCAGTCACTGCTGGTATCACTAAGTTGCTCTGTATTCAGCTGTCACCCCATCACAGACCCATCCCTCATAGAGCCACGGGACGCTGAGGGAACCACTGGCTCATCCTGCCTGTAAATTACTCTGGGAGCTTTCCCTCCTCTTGGCACCCTAGACCATAGCATATGTGCCTTGTAGCTGTTTTCCAGATGAAGATTTTGGTACGTGGCTTGTGAGCTCAGGAAGATCAACAGCCTCAGTTTAAACCAGTCACTTATTTCAGGGTCCCAACATAAAACACAGGCAAGAACAGTGACCATGAGGCAAGCTGGGATGGTGATGCAGTGCATTGGTACTTCTGAGGCAAAGCACACACTCTTATCCCGTGGTTAACGCCAAGAAGCTGCCCCACTGCATGGAAGGATCAGTTTCATTGAGTTGCCTCATGGGATGACTGTTGGGGTCACAAGGGAGTAGTATGAGGGAACTTACTTCTGTGGCTCTGTGTCCCGGTTTTATTTAGAACAGAGCTAATTCTGTTCAGTGATTTTATTTTTCAGCTAAGTTCTTCTAACTAACTGCACTTTCAGAAGTTAGCAGCATGTTTTCACAGACAGTGCCTGCTTCTGGCAGTGGTAACACTCCATGTTTAGAGCTACTACCAAGGACTGGTGTGCAGACCAAGGCCATTGCTGGATCTTGTGTACCACGCTGGGAGGTGCAGAAAGTAAAAGGCTGCACCTGTGGGGAGGAACAGACAGGACAAGTGACCCTAAACTGACCAACAAGGTATTCCATCCCATATACGCCATATTCAGTAAAAAGCTGAGGGATCACAAGGGCTGCTCTCGGCTTCTTCTGGCTTCTTCCTCCCTTCTTCAACAGTTGACATCCAAGGAGGACTCTGTCTATTCTGCCTTTGATCTTGATCTGTGCATTTCTGAATCCAGTACCAGAATCCAGCTTTTAAACCTTATTCCTGTCTGCTTGGCCCAGTTTGGGACTTTCCCAGTGCCTGCTCCACAGCATCGGTGGTGACAGTGATGTAATTGCCATCCAGGGCAGGGGGCGTTGGGTTCAATACTGAGTTTGTATATATTTGTATATATTCCATTTTATTATTACTATTTTCATTTTCATTAAAGCTGTTCTAATTTCCATTTCTAATTGATAAGTCTCTCTCCCTTATTCCTTTTCTCTTCCCCTTTGGAAAGGGAGGGGGATTGACAGAGAGTGTCTGTTATAGGTCTAGAGGTCCGCCCTGACCCTAAACCATGACACCCTGACATAAGAACATGGCAAGAGGCAGTCACATTTGAGTCTACTCCCTACAATCATCCCCCTTAATAGAAATGCAGAGCTCTGAAATCACTCTGGTGATCAATACACTACAACTGAGCAATCTAAATACGCATCTATTCCAGATGAGTGAACTTGAAAATGTTTCTTGTGACCTTTCTCAAATGCCGTTCTTTATCATTGCCAAGTAGAATTCCAAGCAGTTTAATCAGAGGAAGATTTGGAGTGGTGATGGATGTGTTTGGGGTTTATTACTGGTTTTCAGTTTTGTGGATATTTTCAGCACAAGCTGAGCAATGTTTTTTAAGACTCTTAGACATCTGATCAACTCAGAAAATTCCTCCCCTTCACCACATTGTCCTCATCATATTAAGGAAGTAGTAAGTGGCATTCTGGTTTATTCCAGTCCAGTGGCACACATTTCATCTTGTCACGCAAAGCACCAGAGGGAAGGCAAATGAGGTGGTGAAGGAGAGTGAATTTATTCCACTTGCGTGAGTCCACAGGTAGGATATGCATGTCATGCTCTCTGGAACATGACCTGGCACAGCACTGAGGTGAAGCAATTTAACAGGTGGTAGGACTGTGGTGGTATGAAGCACTGTACCAGTGATTTCAACTTGTGTTTGCATGCACAGGTGTCACGGTTAAGTCCTTCCATTTCAGGAAGCACTCCTGATCCTAAGCACCCTTCATTTATCAAAGATAATGAATAGAAAGTGTGACATAAAAGTCAGAAGCTAATTGCTATAACAGTCCTCATAGACAAATTGCCAATGACACCCTTTATATGTCTTCATCAGAAAAAAAGAACAACGAATGTTCCAGCCATGGCTTCATCCCACATTTGAACAGCCACAAATGCTTTTCCTACCAGTCAGCCGTCAGATAGCTATTTCACCCCACAAACTGGAGGGAGAATAACTGCACATAAAGCACACATCTTCTCCCCAAAATTAACTGATGCACAACCACAAGGATGTCTTTGATATCCTAAACTCCCAATCTGAGCCCTGTAGATGTCAACCAACACACTGCTAAGACACTAGAACACTTCAACAAGCAATGACAAAGCTGTTCCAGCTCCCCTCTGTACTTCAGTGCTGGGGAGGTCTTTTTTATAGAAGGAGAGGTGGGTGCCCTTCACCACACTGCAGTTGTTTTTCTGAAGCCTTTTTACAGCATGAAGGAACTTTGTGAGCTAAAGAGAGATAAAGAGAGCTTTAGTGTCTCTATAACACTGAAGCAATGCACTTCAGGTTGCAAGCAGGTAAATCACAACGCAAAGTAGTTTCAAAGGCATCTTTTTTTTTTTCCTTTGACTTAAATCTGAATTTCTGACTTGTTTGGCACTTAACAACCTAGGAGACAATACATATTTCTCGGCTGATGCTATCAAAGGCAGACTGAGAGATAACTCCTTCTACAGCACTGGGACCAGCAGTATTTTTTAAAGATAGCATTAAGAGTGTGAATTCTGTTCTGATCTTGTCAATCCGTCATTATATCAGCAGAGAAACCCTGGGAGTGGTATGTGTGCCATCTCTTTCAGACACATTACTCTTGCACACTATGCTGTCCTTCTGCTTTGCTACTGTAACAGAAGGTATACAAAGATGAACAAAAATCAGGGGAAAAAAACCACATTTACCTTATCCACCTTATTTCCTCTCGGAGATGGAAGGGAAAGCAATGACAGTAAGCCAAACTGCGTCAGGCTTTCAAAAGCCTTGGTACATCCTTAATCAGAAAAATAAGTGTGATTCAACACGACGGTGTATGACGCAGTTCCCACTTAGAGTCTCACTGGGAGCCACTGGCTTCAAATGAACAGCAGCAACTCTGCTGAGCCAGAGAGGAAGAGAAAGACTGGAGAATAATGCTAATGAATGACTTTTAAAGGCATCTATGTTTCTTAATAAAGCAGTAACTTATAGCAGACTAATCTTTTAAACAGTAACTGCATAATAAACTGTAGGCATTTTACTACTAGGTTTTGTGCTGTTTTTATGGCTTATGGCTCTGTGATCTGTGTAATTTACAAAAGGTGGGGAAAATGAGTTCTTTCAATATATATTCAGATACAAAGAAGCATCTAATCAGTGAGCAGCACATGAATATGGCTCAGTTGAGATGGCCTTTCCAGAAAACATGGAGCGAAATCAAGCTTCCTCTATTTGAAACTGGTGCTTAAAAGAAAGGTTTTAATTGATCCTTACTTTTGTTCAGGCCTCTTCGTATTTTCATAGCGAATAAGTCTTTAAGAGCTTACTTTTAATCATGCAAAAGGAAAACATCATCTTGCATCACGGTCTCTCTGATTGGTCACTCTCTTAAATCACGTAGCTAGCTCACAACATTTACATTTGCATTGAACGTAGTAGATAGTCGAGAACAAGAGCAAGGTACATTCTAGCTAGAGAATATACTACACAGGAAAGTTCTCCACCTATGCCTTTTTCTTCTGTCTTCACAACAGCTGTTAACCTTGTGCATTTTAGAAGGACTAAGAGAAATTGAAAGGTTTATTATCCTCTCGCGAATTTTAAAAAAACACCTCATTTTCCCAAAGACCACACAAGTCTCACTCAAACTTTTAAGAGATAGACAAAAATGTATGTGATATTTTGGGGCCTAGTGTTTAAAAGATCTCCCACCTTTTTTTTTTTGGTTTTCATAATATCTTTTTGAAGTGAAAATTACGAGTGGGGAAGCTGCAAGCGCAAAAACATATTTTTATTAATCATCTAAAATTATATCCAAAACTGTTGATAAAATATGCAGGTATCACAGAAGTTAGAAGAGCAGTCAGAGCAATTTGTCTGCCCTGTACACCATGCCTAGTCAAGCAAAACATGTTTTCAAAACAAAAGCTCGGGCAGCTGGGAAGAAAGAATGGAGATCAGCTCTCTGCAATGGGGAACTGCCTCAGGGCTCTACAAGACAGCTAATTGAGCAGAACTGCTCATATTTAAAAGCATAAAAGATTTTTGGATGAAGAAACAGGAAATGATACTCAGTGGCAAAGAGATGGTACTTTCTCTGCATATGTCGTCAGTGAGCTCATTGCTAGAACATGGTGTCCTTTGCGGGAACTCACACTTCAAAAAAGGAGGCTGAAAACCTGCAAAGGGCTTAGGGAGGAATGGTTAAAGTAGGAAAATACAGCTGTTAGGCGGAGACTGAAGACAATTTATTTAAGTTCATTCTGGAGGTTAAGAATGACTTGATTATAGCCTATATGCATTTATTGCAAGGAAATGACATAACAAAAATAATCCCTAACAAGACAGAGTAGTTGGAAGATGAAATTCAACAGAATCAGCCTTGAACTATGAAGCTCAGTGAAGATAGCAATAATAACTAGTTATTAGATGTAAAATAGACTGTCCATTGCTTAAACTTTCAAGGACAAAAGTGAATGCAGGATCCAGTTTTCTGCATGAAGCCCCCTGTGGGACATCTGACAGAAAGAGAAAAAGCCCTAGAAAAGAGCTTCTGCTAGTCCACACCACCAAGCCCTTAGCTCGCTCCCTAGCCCTGCTTTGGGCCACTCCAAGCAGCTCCCTCGAAAGCAGTACATGCTCATTATGGCCAGTTAAGAGCCACAGAGATGCACACTCCTGTGTTCCCCAATATCCTCAGCAGAGAAATCGGTATGGTTTCTCTAATGGTGATGGAGTGATGCAAATTTACCTCAGCTGGGGAACTATTATAGAGAACAACTAAAGCCACCAGGTTCAGCCTAGTTTCCTTTATCTATGCTCACAGTAATTCCCCACTGTTTTATATTACTGCACTTTTCAAAGTTTTAGCTCACTGTACATAATATGCCAACTCTGCCTACCTCCTTGCAACTCTTCTGATAACCATTCAGACACAACAAACACAGGATGACTTAAAATGCTAAATAAAAATGCCTCTGCAGCTAGGAATCTGATGTTATTTTAAAAAAATAATATTATAGATAACGTATAATATATTATCTTATTATTTTATGTTGTATACTATATTTTATATCTCTATTATATATGTATATTTGTATTTATATGCAAATATATATTTATATATATAATATATATAAACATATACATATGTAATATAATGTGTTAGATAAAAACTGCCAAGAACCTTTTCTCAGTGACAGAAAACATGGTTCATCTTGGTTTTGCATGATATCAAGCACGGATATCCTTAAATGATTAAAACAGTTATTAATGATCTTTGAATCAGCCAAAGCCTCTGCAAGTACAAGTTTAATTTCTTACTACCACAAGGCTTCTTAAAAAAATTTTTCTTTGAAAAATGCAAGCATAAAGGAAATATATTTAGAGGTCTGTAAAATGTCTAAAATTACAAGGAAACGATTTTTACATGCTTTCTTTTTAGCCCATCCCCAGATGCCTGGTGGTCCTCTCATGAGCTCCACAAATATCAATCATCAATCATACACACCCAACCCCTACACAACGGACTGTACCATCATTAACGTTTCTACGCAAATCATGTTGATCTCACGTGGCCATTAATCCCAAAGTGACTGACATGACAGATTGTGAGAACTGAAATTTGACTTTCTGCACTACCACGAGGCCCTTCATCTTCCATCTGACACACATTGTCCTGTAATTGCTTCCTCCAAGAGATGATAGCCTATCTTGTGAGTCTATACATTTAAATATGTAATTGGTGGGTTGTCAGTACGATGGGGTAGGATATTGGACTTTGTGTTACTAATTGTTTAAGGCAACAGGCAGAATAATAATTGATAACATGATAGGACTGGGAAAAATCATCACAAAATACATTACTTGCCAGAGGTAGCTGACTGTCAGAGCTGGCTGGAGTATTTTATTCCATTTGTGTTAAGACAGGTACATATCATGACAGACAAATGTCTTAAATGCCTCAGCCTGCGTGACTTCTATTCATAGCACGGTAGAGTGTTGTATAATGTAGAGCACAGCTCTGGACAAATAATCATAACGTGTTCACTAGGATCAAAAAAGCTCAAATTCACAGGCATAGAGATATAAAAACCCAAAAGCAGCAAATATATTCCCAGTACACAAATATAATTGATGTAGCTTGCATCTTTAATTTTGTAACACCCATATCTGACTTACAGAAAAGTGTCTCCTGAGTGGGGAGCACTCAATCCAGTAGTAATGCCTGAAGTTCAGGATTAGTTCTGCAGCTCACGAAACAATTTAGGAAAGCTGGTCTCCTACAAAATTGTATCCTTTGCTTCTTTATTCTTCTGCCACTTATGCAGTAGTCCAGTTCTGGCCCTCTTGTGTTTGTTGTTGTTTCCTCACAATGGAGAGAGACTTTTTACAACGGCCTGTAGCGACAGGATGAAGGGCAATGGTTTTAAACTAGAGAAGGGCAGATTTAGATTGGATGTTAGGAACAAGTTCTTTACCATGAGGGTGGTGAAACAGGTTGCCCAGGGAGGTAGTTGAGGCCCCACCCCTGGAGATATTCAAGGTGAGGCTTGACAAGGCTCTGAGCAACCTGATCTAGTTGAGGATGTCCCTGCTCACTGCAGGGGGGTTGGACTAGATGAGCTTCAGATGTCCCTTCCCACCCAAACCTTTCTATGATTCTACGGCCTTGAGGAAAGCGCTTGGGCAGTGCTGGGTAAGCAGCCCAGGCACACACGCTGGCTGGCCAGTTGGCTGAGCTCCATCTGTCTTCTCTTTTGCAGCAGAAAAAAAAACTTTCATAATGCAGACCGCAATGACTGCGACTGTTACCCCTCTGACAGTCTGGACTTAAACCAGACAAGTATTTATTAAGATGAGATGAAAATAATGGGAAAGAGTTGGACAGACACTGGGATCACAGAAGTCATATTGCCTCCAGAAACCATGTCATAGGAGTCCTGTAAGAGGCACAGAAAATACACCTTGCTTTACCAAGACACCTACAGAGCTTTCTCTGTTCAATTTATCAAAATGGAGACTGAGAGGTAACACGGTTACAGTAATTAAATGCTCTCAGAAGAGAAAAATAAAGATTTTTTGATGTATTAGAAGAAACTGTAACAAGAACCAATAGTCTCAAGCTGTAAAGACAGATAAATCTGAAAAAATAAGTAGGTTAACAATGAAGATGATTAATTTCTGGCATGTGGTGGGCAAGTTTTTGGTTCAGCATCCCTCAGCGTGCTCAGACTGGGGACTGGTGACTTTACTGTAGGACATGATATGGTCAGAGACAACACACTGCGCTCAAGAGTAAAGACTGGCTACATAAAAATTGAGAGTCCAGACCACTAACAATGTTGTTTTGGATGATCTTATGGATCTTTTGGACTCCAAAAGTAATCAAGTAAAAAATTAAATGCCAAGTTATAGATGTCTGAAATCAAGACATATGATGTAAGTGACAACCTTCAATTATGAGTGCTAGGATTAGCTGTGCACACCATTACTGAACTATAACAGCACATCTTCCTTCCTTTCTCTCTTCTTGCTGAAGTGCCATTTACAGAGAATCATAAATTGATTAATGTAATAAAAGCCTAAACTTTTGACCAGATTAGTCATAAAAAAGACACCTATAAAAGTCAGAGCAAATCAGAGCAAAAATGTCCATATTAGAACACAACTTTTTTGTTGTAACAAATCATGATGCTGCAGCTCACAACAGCTATAAGACTACAGTGCTTACAAATCTCTATGTAAAACTGATTTTTTATTTTTTTATTTTTTTTTATGATAGCAAGGCTAGCAGTATTTGGGTCCCAAATGACTAAAACAATTCTTTGTTTAAATAGGAAGGAAGCTTGGGGAAAAAAAAATCGAGGAAAACTGGATACGCTGTGCTTAGAACGAGAGTGTTATAAGTCACTAATGACAATGTATTATTTTGAATGAGGAGAGGAAAGGGAAAACAGTGACACAGCAAAGAGATGTTTTAACAATAACACTTTGGAAGTCTGATGAATAGAATCCTGACCTTTGCTGCAAAACACTGAGGCACAAGGGCCCTACAGAGTTCTACATTCATTTCACAAAAATAAATAGTAGCTAGGCATTGTTTTAACCAGTCAGAGCAAACATGCACAAGGACTAGTGTTCAGGGTTGTACTTCAGTCAAACATGAACAGAAAGAAAGTAAAACACAATTGAAGGGAGATAGTACAAGAGAATTTAATGCAGTCCTTCCTGATTCTTCTTACTTTCATTAACAGGTTTTCCATGGTTTTGGAGTGGTGAAGGAAGGAGTTTCACGTAATACTGCGTTCTCAATGCAGTTTGTGTGCTGTCTATTTCTCACAGTAAGTCTATCCTACCCTGACATATACACCGTGTCTGTCTAATATGTGGTACCCAAGATAAGGTGGAGAGCTGCACAAAAGTAGAGCTGAATGGTACTTGCAGAAATAATGAGCTACATTTCCATATGCATGTAAACGCCTGAGTCATCTGGACATTGTTGCCATTGACCTTGGCTAGAGTAGTGTCAGTTAAACAGACAAGCTTCTCCTGCTCCTTTTTATACATGAGAAGCATTAAACTGTGTAGTCTCCAGGACATTAGAAACATGTAAAGCCTTAGAGGCCAGATGTTACAAACAGTAGCTCTTTTATATGTGTACAAGTAACTTCCTTGGATGAAATACTATCAGCATCTAGGAATTACAGACTCATATTGCTGTAAAAATGGGACAAAGTGTGAAACGGAAATAATCTTCATTGAACTCACAGCCTACGTTCACTAATGTCTGGTATCTCACAACATGCACTCTGGTATGAACTGCACAGTCTCCAGGCTTTCACAAAGCTCTGACTTTTCAAGGTGAGAGAAGCCAAAGCCAGGTGATATTTGTAATTAGCAATACCATCTTAGGCTACACATTATGTGCTACGATGGCCTTTAAAATAAGCAAGGGGTCACAGGAGAAGAGCTTGTGGAAAGCCGTTCATTTGTTTTAACCCCAGCTCACAGGCAGTGCTGGAAAGCAGCAAAGCAAAAGCATCCCTCTACACAGCACAGAAAGTTCATTGTAACGAGAGCATAAGTGACTCAGGGCGCTGGAACGGGCTATGGCACCTTTCACCTCCAGGTCACCGCTCTCCATCCATTTTCAGCTAGCTGCAACGAGGAGTTATGACCATTGGAGGGGTATTCAGTGAAACGAGTCGGTTGTCTCCACGCAGCCTGGAAGGGAGAGCGGCACAGATCACACAGACCAGCCCCGCAGTTATTACCCAACACGAACTGTTCTCCCAGGCTCCAGCCATGGCGGTTCAATAATCATCCGAATGGCCTGAAGCTCCGAGGGCCACCAGGCATACACTACTGCCTTCTGTTTCACACAATGACAGGCATGTTCACCCACTGAGAAAGAGACAAAGACCTTCTCATGTCCCCTTTGTTCCTCAGTTTTTTCTTCCCTTAGAAAGATCTGCAAGAAATGTTGTCCACACTTTTCTGTAATTTTTCCACTTTTGCCAAACCCAAGCATCGAAAAGCGATTGGCCATGCCACAAAACTCACAAGCTTTCAAAAGCATATGCAATTTTATATTGTTCAGTTGTCTTTCAATTCTTTTGCATTTGGTTCATATTTTCAACTTCTTTTTCTTCCCTTTCTTTCCTTCTTTAAGGAATTTTGAGATACTCATACTCACAGGAATCCAGAAGCACAGACTTTAAGGAATATTTCAGACATCACGATTATTTCTTCATAAAAAAAACAGGAGCTGGCAACACTGTAAGCCAGTACTGATTTAACGTGCTGATACTCGCATTCCATGCACAGTGCAAATGTCAGTAACTGGCTCCCAGTGGAGCTCAGAGGAGGTTAGTAAGATGGAGAATCAACTATAATACGCTTGATTCAGCGCCAGAGAGATGAATATTGGGTCTTTGTCTATTGCAAGTCCCACAAAAAAAGCTCTGTAGAGAAACTAAGACCCTCTGGTACAAACTTGACAGAGCTGTGGTCCCAGTTGCTTCCTACCTCTCCCTGCAGAGGCAGTTAGAAGCTAAGTCTTTGTCCTCTCTTAGACAGCATAAAGATCCCTTCATCATTTCCCCCCCAAAAAAATAATTTTGCACTTTTTGTTTTGACTCTGAAAGTTAATTTCCCCCTTCATGCCATTATCCACCCTACAAGAGGATTCATGTAAAATATTACGGCAAAGAACACTGTGTCTTCAGAACATGAATTTCTTTTTGCATTTTCACATGTAATCCAATTTATTTGCCCATTATCTGCTTCCTCCATGTTCTTGGGCTTCCTGTACTTCCAGGCTGCCCAATGCAGCTTCCCAGTGTTGCTGGCCACCAGCCTGCACCACAGCAACTGGCTAAATCAATCACTTCAGCACTTTAATCACACCCTTCCTCTGATTTTCCCACTTACATCAAGGAAATGGCCTGCAGTTCTCATAGATGACACGTTCAGGAACAAAAACCTAATCACAGCTCCGTCAAAGCATAAAAGGACAGCGCTGGACCTTTCCACATAGCAGCCAAGCATTGCTGGGAGCTGCAGCAACACACTAGGGTAGAAAATCCACTCCTGCTAATCTGGTAATCCAAGGTCCTATTGTAGCTCTCCTTTGACTTCAAGCCCTGCAAGCTCTTTCCTGGAAGTTTTGTCTGATGTCAGAGTAGGTAAAAATATTTTACCTCCCTTTAGACTCCAAAGAGACACACACCAGGCTGGAACTATAGAAAGCTTTAGGCAATAGATCCTAGGAATGGATGTCACAGTCTAAAATCCCTACACAGTGTTAAGCACTTAGAAATTTAGTTTCATAATATGTCACACTTACGAGCAAAAAGCAAAGAGTGAAAAGAAGGATGCAAATTTTTCTGCCACCCTGTGAGAGATGCCAGTGCAGAAGATTCCCCACACAAAGCCTACAAATATGCTTGGATACCTTGGATACAAACAAATAAAAAAAGAAGGCTAAAATATAACCTCACTATCGGAGTTTAGATTCTTCTACCTAGTTTGACCTGAACTGCTTTGTCTTTGTATACGCATATCCTTACTTTTTAAAACAGGGCTTAAGGAGGAGCTGCTGCCATTCACCTTTAAGCTCCCTGTAGGCCATCAAGGCAAATGACTTCAGAAGAGCACCTGGCACTTGGAAGACATACTTTATATACTCTGTTGGGTAAACTGGAAGAACAAAGACAGTATTTAACCCTTTTGAAACTGGACACACACGAAGGCAGGCATGTAAGATTCAAAGGATTAGAAAGAGAATATATCCTCGGCAAATCTGCCACCATAAACCACACGGCTCCAGTCCCGGCTTCCAGGACTCTGGGTGCATTTGCTGATAGTGACAGGAGATGATAATGGAAACAAACATCTAAGGCATTATATGGATTTTTTTATAGATCACACTCACAGAGTTAAGTGTCTACAGTAAAATTTAAGTCTTGTGTGTCTGAACCTCAGTCAATAATAGGCCTTGTATTTATTACTATATTACATATGAAGTATGCATTAATGAGTGTTTATGTGCTCTCCAGAGGCTTGAACAAGCATCTGAGCCAAAGTCGCTAGGATCAGTGATTTTTTAGTCCACTATCCTGTCTGAAATAATTATTTCAGGGTGACTCAAGATTGAATATTCTTTTCCCTGGCTTTCTAATGAATACAAAGAATTAGAATTCAAAGGGACTCACAAAGTTAAGGTACTGTTAATGACATTCTCCTGGGATTCAGGACACTTTGGTTTAATTCTTTCTGCTGCCCAACAACTGAATCAGGGCAATCAAACCCTGCTGATTTGAAAAAAAACAAACAAAAAAAACCAAAAAAGCAAGCTAAAATATAACCTCATTCTTGGAGTTTAGATTCTTCTACCTAATTTGACCTGAAACACTTTGTCTTTTGAGATCCACTCATCGCTTGTAATAATCATGAGATTTTTGTATGGTACCAAAACTACTTGAAGCTATGTTCTTGTTTCTAATGAAATAAAGCTTTAAATATAGGAGATTATTTTCTCCACCCTGTCTGACATGAGCTATAATCTGGGTTTTTTTGTTTCTCCCTTTCATGAACACCATCTGTTTGTGACCATTAAAATCCATTTTCTATGCTGAAGGGATGGGAATTCAGAGGGATGTGTTCAGCCACTGTCCAAACAGTACTGTCATTCCTAAGGGATCCATTACAGTCTGACACACCCAAGTATTTATGAGCCATAAACCGCCTGCCTAAAATGGCGATTCATCACCCCGTGCATGGGAGACCCTGACAATGACTGAGCATGTCGTAGCTGCAGAGGGAGGGCGGGTGTATGGGTTTTAAGAAGATTTTTTTTTTTTTTTTTGACCAGCAGTGTTATATAGCATCAGTTTTTTCCCCGCTATGGCACCTCGTTTCCAAGCCATTTGCTCCGACAGTTCTCACAGTCAATGTTAAATTTACAGATGTTTTGGAAGTGGACCCCAAATGAGATAGCTACAAGGTCACTGCTTTTTTGCATCATTGTTTGCTCTGGACTCGGCACTCAATTGGTGTCAAAGCCGAGTGTCCTGCTGCTTTTCTTGGTGCTATGCTCCCTTCAGGGCTGGTTGAGTGACTGGGTGCAGCTCCCACTCGGGCACGGCCAAACACCCTTCTCATCCCAGCTGTGTGCAATCGGAGCAGTCACATGAAGGAGATTCCTACAGACCCTTTTTGCCTGTTATCTCTGAGGCAAATTGTATCCCACCCATGACAAAAGTAATGTTGTTAGAAAGCTAATTAGAGAAGCAGCACTGTCTCAGAAGTCAGAGAAGGCAGCAAACTGTGTTTTTCAGCTGAGATTTAATAGAGAAGACAGATGAATTCAAGACTTCTGCTCCACATGGCAGGTGAAGCCTATCACACAGTTTGCACACTCGCTTAACAAACTGCATAAGGGAACAAAGAAAAGAAAACACAAATGCTGCTGGGTCTCAACTGTTCTGAAGGTTTCTGAACTGAACAGACTACTGTAAAATTTAGATGGAATTTATACACCGACACTCAAAAAAATCACAACCACAGAGAAGCCATTTTATTTTTATACTTGCCAGCCTAATATTCTAGCCCTGTGCATGCCCAGATAAGCAATCGAATTGGCTAAGCTGTGTTTCTCAGCACCTACCACCCTTTGGAGATTTACAAACAAAGCTCCTGCTGCTTACGTTCCCCGGGGGACCTAAGCTGACAGGCATGCTCAGCAAACACCAGCACACACCGACAGCATTTGATTAAGCACAAGGCACCATAGACACAACTCTGTTTCATTAAAAACAAAATTAAAGACTGGGAAAATTAAGGACAAGCTGGAGCGGGAGATCTTAATTTTGGTCTCAGATTTAATAATCACTGTGCGTTGAGTAAGGCATCAAATGACAGACACACACAGACACTTGGGACTGAAACTGCACTCCCCATCCCTCGCTAAATGTTTTCAACAGTGTATTTGAGAGTCTGATCTACAAAGCCTGTTTCCACGCATTCCTCCTTTCTGAGCCTTCAGCTGCATTTTCCACAGTGCGACAGGTTCAGCAGTGTTCCCAGTCTTCCAGCAGCAGCCTGGACATTCCCCATCAGGCCTCAGTTCTCACATTTTCCAGGCAAGTTCTCTCAGGTAAGTAGGGAGATGCTGTAGAAAACCACCATTACCTCTGGTTACTTTGAAAATAAATGCATGTTTTTATCATCTGCATGCAGTGAGATGACTTCAAGCCTCTGCTGAGTCCTCGTTTTGTCTGAGCATCCTGCAGGGTATGTACGCTGGCAATTGGTATCTATGCTTCATAGTGTCTATTAGCTAACTTTCAGGTTCCTTCCCACTTAAGGCGGTTCTGATGGCCATCTCCAAGCACCTCTCCTGATAACCCGCACTTGCAATTTAGGTGCCAAATTCATATAGAGTAACCCCAGGCCCAAAACCAGGGGCCTAAAAGGATCACCCTTCTTCAGTCTTGTACCTGATCTAAGCTCTTAGCTGCTTATGACAGTACACCTTAAAGACAAATAACAGCACAATCTTTATCAGACTGTTAGTGAGGTAGGCATTGAAGTGGGAGTATCCTAAACGCTAAGAAAAAGGAGACAAAGAAAGACAAAGCACACTAAACTCCTTCAGCAGACTAGAGGAAAAAATGTTCGCTGGCTTGCTGCAGTCAGTTTGTATCTTTCAGGAAGTATCCATTTTGCTACACTCACAAGCAACAGGGATTACAGAGCAGTTTATGCATTTTGCTTAAATTCTAGCACACAGAATTGTTGAAAAATTCTTAGAAATTTTCTCCCCATTCTTGGGTTACACTTTATGGACTATGTAATAACTGCAAGACCTCCACAGTAGCTGAATATCTTGGAATTTTATGAGATCAAAGAGCTGTATGCAAATAAGACTTAGTAAAGAAGGTTGCTCCCCAAAACTGGAAGCTCTCTGGTTTTCTCTGCTGTATTAGGCATGAAAGAGGAAACAGGACCAATTTACACAGTATGATTCTAGCTCTAAAATTTCTCCAGTTCAGATATTCAGAGGTTTGGGGGATTAACCCAGCTATTAACGAGGCCGTTGAGCCTAGGTGATCGGAAAATTATTACAGTGCGTGCTAATCTTAACAAATGCAATTCAAGGGCAGAGTGTAAATATATCGACAAAAGAGACAGCGGTTAAAAAAAAATAATAATCTGCCACCTCACAAAAGACACAAACTATTTGCTTTCAGGGGCTTTGGGCCAAAGACGTGCAGAAAAGCCTGAAGGAATTCGCATTTAGAATTGTGCCTTTTCCTGGCACGCTTAGTACTGGGGCAGGCTGAAATTCTCCTACTCAGGGGAAAAAAAAAAAAGGCGGCTTGCAAAGCTTTGTGGCTTTCTGGTTGTTTGGCTCGCTGACAGCCACCACGCTGAGAGGGCGCAGGGCGGCGGGCAGCCATGGCTGCCGAGCACCCCTGGCCGCGGCGGCTGCCGCGCTGCCGCTTCCAGGACAAAGCCAACCGCTGGGCGCTGTCGCTTCGCTGAAGAGCAACCTTCTCCCTCCTCGGCGAAACCCAGTCGGTGCTCTGGGGAGTGCCCGCTGGATGCTACGTATCATCCGTAAATAAAAGGGAGGCGTTCACTGCAGAAAAAAAAAAAATGGCTTCGTGTTTTTTTTTTTTTTTTTTTTTTTTTCCCGTGGGTNNNTTTTACCGCGTGGATGTCATTTTTCTTCGGTGGCAAGCGCTGCGTACCACCCTGCACGGACACGCACGTCCGCATACGCGAGGACACACGGAGCCATTGCTGTTCTTCTCTGCAGGGCGTTTACACATGCTAATTTAGCCGGGGGGGCTCTCCCACAAATGTCCCCGGACGTGGTACGGCTGCTGCTGGGGGAGCAGGCGGCCGGTCCCCTTTCCCCTGTACCCCGCCGGCACCGTCTCTTTTCTCTCCCTCCAAGTCCCTGACGCCGGAACGACAGAGACGGGGAGCTGCTCCCATCCCTTCTCGTCCTGCCGGCGCCTGCCCGCAGGCCAGCCCCCCTCCCGTCCGAAAAAACCCCGCCCTCACTCCCTCCCCCGGGCTTTCGTTCCCATCCCCAGGCGCAGAGGCGGGTTCCCTTTGTCAAAAGCAACGGGGGTGTGCTCTGCCCACCCCTCATGCCCGATTCGGAAGGCGGGAGGAGGAGCGAGAGGGTTGAAGACACCAGCGGGCCCTACCCCAGCCCGGGCCCGGCCC
>VWZK01002239.1:0-41786 GCA_013396935.1 Baryphthengus martii
CATTAATTCCATCTCACCCAAACCCAATATAGCAGGAAATACATTAGACGAACTTTTTTGTTTTGTTTCCTTTTTTAAAAATCTGATTCATTCAGCATATGCATTTGATTTGTCATTAAATGATATTGTATATATTTTGTGTAAAATGGTTGGTTTAAAATGATACTGTGGAATCTGTCTGTCCTATCTATCTATCTATCTATCTATCTATCTATCTATCTATCTATCTATCTATCCATCCATCCATCACTGAAATTCAACCATACATTTTCCTACAGAACAAATACTGTGCTGTCATTTGCTACTACCCCATAACTCTTCAAATATTCAAGAGACACCACAGAATCAGAAGTCAGCAAGTTGATGTTATAACCTCAAAAGGGAGGAAGAATGAATAAATAAAAAATAGTTAATGTTAAACTAATAGATTATTTTTCTCAGAATGAAAGAGCAACAAAATAAAGAACATTTAAAAAGATTACCCTTAGCTCAGTCTTTTAGACTTTCAGAGAGCAAGACACCTTAGAAGATTTCATCATTAGTATGAGCACAATTGTTACATGAGTTTGTCCTGGTTTGAGTTAGAACAGAACAGCTCTATTCAATGATTTTACTTTTCAGCTAAGTTCTTCAAACTAACTGCACTTTCTGAAGTTAGTAGTGTGTTTTTGCAGGCAATGCCTACTTCTCGCAGTGATAATGCTCGGTGTTTAGATTTAGTACCAAGGATTGGTGTGCAGACCAAGGCCATGCTGTGTCATGTTGAGGGATGCAGAAAGTAAAAGGCTGCATCGGCAGGGAGGAGCGGGCAGGATGGGTGACCCTAAACTGACCAGCAAGGTATTCCATCCCATAGACATCATATTCGGTATAAAGCTGAGGGACCACAAGGGTAAAGCTCTGGCTTCTGACTTCTTACTTTCTTCTTCAATGACCAGTGTACAAGGAGGACTCTCTCTGTTCTGTCGTTGATCCTGCTCTGTGTATTCCTGAATTCAGCACCAGAATCCAACTCCTGAACCTGATTCCCATCTTCCAGTTGGCCCAGTCTGAGACTTCCTCTGTGGCTGCTCCACAGGATCAGTGGTAACAGTAATATAGTTGGGTTCAGTACTAGTTTTATATATATTTGTATAGATTTCATTTTAATATTATTATTATTTTATTTTCATTACAGCTGTTCTAGTTTCCTTTTCTAATTGATAAGTCTCTCTCCATTGTTTCCTTTCTCTTCCCCTTCAGGGAGGGAAGGGGCTTAACAAAGAGTGTCTATTATTGTTCTAGTAGACAGTCCTGTCCCTAAACCTTGCAGAGTTTCAAGGCCACTACCTGCCACAATATAAAGGGAGGCAAAGTACATATTTTTCCCATATACTTAGATAGGATATAAATATCAGGCATGGCAATATATCCTAACTTGAGTCCCATTTCAGCCTTGTTCCTCATATATACACTTCTAACCGTCTAATAAATGATTAGTCTGTGTATTTGGTTTAAATGGCAAGGTTTTGGTAGCAGGAGTGGCTTCTGTGAGAAGCTGCTAGAACCTTCCCCTATATCCCATAAAGGCAATGCCAGTTGGCTCCAAGATGGATCCACTGGCCAAATCTGAGCCCATCAACAATAATGGTAGTACCTCTGTGATAACATGTTTAAGATGGGGGAAAAAACCTCTGCAACTCCTCTGTGAGAGAGAAGTGAGAATACATGAAAGAAACAACTCTGCAGACACCAGGGTCAGTGAAGAAGGATGGGAAGGAGGTGCTCCAGGAATTGGAATAGAGATTCCTTGCTGCCTAACTCAGAACTTTGCTTGGCTGAATCACCCTTTGATTTTGTTGAAAGTTCCTAGTTGAAGTATATAAAGTTAAACTGGGGCATATCCAAGATTTAACTAGCTTTAAATCTATTTAGCATGCATACGATAGAATTAATGCATTTTATCATACACAATATTACATTTTTATTATACAGTAGTATGACGAATTCTTTATAAACACCTTAATATTTGAATCAGAGCAATTGTATTTTCCAATAAAAACACAATGATTGCCAATTTCATTATCTTTCTAATCTCTAGTATAAATATAAATATGAACACGATCTCAGATTACTTCTTCTATTACTTGTTTAAAATTTTTTGTCATGCTAACCAGCTTACATTTACTGATCATTCCACTTACTCTTTCTAAACACTGGAACAACACTAACATTCTCCTAGAATTTCTTTCATATTCAAATATCTAGATTAATACCTTATGATCTCCTCAATCCACTCCTGAATTGAGGATAAGGTGAAAATTATTGGGTGTCTGCTGACTTAATGTTGTTTATCCAAAGGTGCTTTTTAATTATTCCCTTGGAATAGGAAATATTTCATTATGTCCATGAGAGATAGATAGATAGATAGATAGATAGATAGATAGATAGATAGATAGATAGATAATTTTTTTTTTTTTTGGTCATATGTAAAGTAAGGATTCTTAGCATTTCTTCATTTTCTACATCGTTATTAACGATTTGCCTTCTCTAACTAGCAATGGGCTTGTGAATTTTTCAGGATTTTATCACTGGAACATTTATTTTCAGTGTATTACAACATATTAATAAATAACAGTTGTCTTCATAGCTTATTTTATTAGTCACAGACTTGACATTTAAAACTAATTCAGTCGGATGTTTTCAATCTTCTTGTTTTCAATCTTGTTGTTTAAGCTGAGACAATAATGCTAACTTTTCAGTATTCTTCTGTGGGTATTGTATCTTACTTACTAACGATTGCAAAACACATAGTGTAACCAATGCAGCTGCCTTTGAATACAAGTATCAACAATAAAGCAGGTATGAAAACTGTGTTCTCACCCACTTCTGCTAGTTTATGGCTCCACAAAGAGCCTGTGGTATACAGCATTAAATGTCATATCAGTGATATAGACTTCCAGCTGACACAAAAGAATCTCGGCCTAGGCTATCCAGCAAATGGCAGCATGCTGTTTTTCCACAGAAAGCAGAAAATAAAAATGAAACAAAGAAAGAAAAAAAAATACATAAATGCCAGCAAACATACAAATACATATATACGCACATTTTCGTATGTACGTTTGTGTGCTTGTATGCATGTATGTACATGTACATAGCTCTTTGCAGTTGAGAAAATATACTTAAGTAGTTTGATAACTCTACACTATGTTGTTTGATGGACCACTACATATTTTGTTCTGAGTGGATGAGCAATCTATATGAATTATCCCACTTTTTTATTGAGGCTGTACCTAACACAGAAGTTATCAATTGCACTCTTTAGGAAAAAAATGCAAACAAAATGTATCATCAAATGTAGGAGACAATAACGCTAAAGCAAATCTGTTGAAAAGATTAGGTTATTTCCTACTAGAAGAACAACATGGAAATAAAGGTGAAAAATAATCTGAGAATCTTTGGAAATATCATACACATATTTAAAATTTTCATGGTTTCCAACTTCAGTTTTGACAACAATCTTTTTTTTCTGCCAAAATCAACTCGTGTCTAAAATGTCTATGGCATCAGAGTACATACTGTAACTTCCACATTCTTCATTTTTGCCATAGCTTTTAGCAGATAATGGCATTTTAAACTTCATAGCCTAGCACTACTCATCTGAACTTTAAAGAAACTACAGCTTGCATATATGCATATTTACAGTCATTTGCTTTGAAATTAATTTGGCAAAGGAGCAGCTAGCTGAATAACAGCACACAGGTGAGGAATTTGTCTGTCCAAGTCTATGCATACAGCATCTGGAGCACAAAAATCCTTTCATAAATTTTGTCAGGTCTCAAGTGTCTCAAAGGTCTCCAATCTGAGGTCTTCTCTTCCTTGAGATGTCTTAGATAACTCTCCTCATCAGTCACTGCAAGATTCTGTCTTTATTGTCTGCTATGATACCAACTCTCGAGCTATTATATTTTAGATACTGTAAGTAATATATTAGAGCTTTTTGACACTTATTAAGGTGTCCTAACACTCTAAGCTTGGCTTGGAGTGTTCTTGAGGTAAAGACATGTGTTTCACTGGTTATTTTGAATTAATCTTTACCTTAATGCAGACAAAGAGGTGACAAGCAAATTATTTACAGCATCCAAAGTGGACAAAGGAGATACAAGTTTTTATTTTTTAAAAAAAAATTTTGTAAATAAAGAAGAAAAAGGAACAGAAAAAAAAAAATTTCTTGATCTATTTATACTGTAATTAATTTAATCTGAAAAATTCTCTTCTTGCAACCAGATGATTTGCAGAAGTCACTTTCCTTCCAGGTATTTTTCCAGAATCTTTGTCTTTTTGAGTATTCTGTGCCTCAGATTACATAACAAAAAAAAAAAAAGCCATCTCTCCCCTTAAATTTATGTACATCTCCCTCTCCACATCCACCCTCTCACTCCACAACTTCTTTAACATCAATATACTAATTAAATTATCTTCCAAAGTGCAAATTAGTAATTTCATTTCTTTGGAGAGGCGTATCTTTTTGAAACCATCTGTACTTGACTGGTCAATTAGCTCCATGACTAAAGGATAAATTAGATATGCAGTTTGTAATTTCCAGTATGAATTGTTTCTGTCTAGTGAATCATAGAATAATTTTGGTTGGGAACGACCTTTAAGTGATGCTATCCGATCGCTTGCTCAAAGCAGAACTCTCCTTATAGATCATGTTGCTCAGGGCCTTGTCAAAACATGTTTTAAAAATCTCTAAGTTCAGAGATTGGACAGTCTCTCTGGGAAGCTTGTTCGCATGCTTAAGCACTCTCACTGGGAAATACATTTTATCGTGTATTTAGTTGGCGTTGCCCTTACTGCAACTTGTGATTGCTGCATCTACTCCTTTCACCAGGCACCTTTGGGGAGATTTATTCTTTGTCTTTGAAACTGCTAGCTTCAGAAGGCTGAAGACAGAAATTAAATTTTCCTCTCCCTTAGCTTGCTGGTCTCTGTGCTAATCAAACCTATTACTCTCATCCTTTCCTTGTGCACTGCCTGCTCTAGACCAATGCCCATCCTGGTCACCCTCCATGGGATTCATTTCAGTTTGCTAGTACCTGGTGCCTTTCTTGTGTGGAGGACAGTTCTCCAAATGCAGGCTTACAGGTGCCAAGTATTCCTTTAGGAATCCTATGCCTGTCCTAACCTGGAATTTAACTGCATTGAAAACAAAATATGGATTAGCTTTTGGTAATAGTAAGTCCCTCATCCACATTAACATTAATGGCAAGCCCCCAAAATCCTATTAATGTCCTTTCACAGTAGTAAGTTTTTAAAGATTATGGGGGTACACAAACTCAATTCTTTTGTCCTTCCTTGTCTCACTAAATGAAAATAAAAGCCGAATAGTCTGGGCTATAGACTGCCACATATAACTCAGGGTAATCACCCTGGGTCATGTAGCTCAGGCAGAATGTCATCCTAGTCTCAGGACAAAAGGGTTTTATATCTTGCTATTCATATTTACCAGTTAAGGATAATCAATTATTTAACCTTAAAGATAAAGAGGGAACCTGGAGCCATTCAGAAGAGAGAGGAGTACCAGAAACCTTCTCTGTGTGTAAAGTCTTCATGTGTGGGCAGGAAGTGTGATTCAAACTTTTGGAAGAGAAAACAATCAGGTGAGACAGAGATGGCATGAAGCCAAAGTGAGAGGTTACATATGGAAGCAGGGATTTTGAGAAAGGTTTAAGGAAAGAGAGTGGAAATGAGAAGAAGAATACATATTAACCGGGGTAAAATGAGGACACATAAGGTCAGGATGGACAAAAAATGAAAGACAAGTAATCAAAGTTAATGACAGATTCTAGAAAACCTCACACATATCACCATATGTTTTTTTCTGTTGCTTTGCATCCGCAAAATCTCACAGATCTTGACACAATTTATCTGAAGGACATAAGAATTAAGAGCATCCTAATCTTAAACAATGATTTTCACTGTGATAGCTCTGCAAGACAATCTTGTCCTCAAAATATTTTTTTTCTCTTGAGCATGAAGATTGTAAAGTGTTCCCAAACTTCAAGTTTATTTTTCAAGTACTCAGGACAGAATGTTTGTTGAAAGGCAGGAGCAAAAAAACCACACTAATATATTAGGATTTTGTCATAGGGTAATGCCTATAAAAAAAAAAAAAAAAAAAAAAAGTAAACTCTGAAACAAGGTGGTTACTCACTAACAGGCAGCAGTTGGAGTCACTGTTGCAAGGGTCCTTGCAGAGGTATCTTTAGCGGAATTGGGAGAAAGTCTCCAACAATACTGTTGAACTCAGTTCCTGTAATCAAACTGACTGTGACCACAGGTGACATGCAGCATTTACTGCTATTGTTCTGCTGGTTTTATATCCTACTTATATAAGAAACATCACTTTAATGTCTTGCTGGCAAGGACAGCAGTGACCTTTTCTACAGTTTCTATAAGTGACTTGCAAAAGCTGGTCGACTCTGCAACAAGAATCAGCTAGGTAAAGCTTTGGGATGTTTATCTACAAATATAAGCATATAAATGTGCAACAGTGAGTTAACAGAACTGTCCAAAATTCCCACCCAAAAGATTCCTGTAATAGCCAAATGTTTAACTGTGAACATTCAGTAAAAAAAAAACTTGTTTCAAGTCCTTTATCTAAAGCTTTTATCACAAAATTGTTATGGTTTATATATAAACAAGTGGCTGGGGAGTTGCTGGAACATGTAGAGATTTTATGACTGAAGTGCACTGCATGTGTATATAGGTCTAGCCCTCATATCATGCCACTCTGCAATTTTAACTAAAAAACAAACCTAATTTTTGTACTTAGAACTCACTTGGCACTTAAGTCCCACGACACTTTCCATAAACTCATGTGAGGTCAGAATATGTTTAGGCTAAACTAAAGCATTGGGTGGGTCTTGTTCATTGGTTTGGTTTAAGTCATATTGGCAATATTCTATTTTGTTGAGTATAAAATTGTTTGTTTGATTGTTTTTTAAAAAAAATAAAGGCATCTCTATGAAATACCATTTCTATGAAGCAAAGCTATTGCACTTCAGAACCAAAATTATTTTTGGATATGAGTTGTTTGTTTCCTCAAAAACTTGAGATTTTTATGGGGGAAATAATTCAGTCTAGTTTTAGTTATAACGTACAAAGCAAGATCTAATACGCATTTGTAAATAGGCAAATCTGCTGTTTATATTTGCATAAACCCCTGCTCTGGCAGGTATACAGGCTACTAATCTTATGCAGCTTCTGAATACAATGTTATAGGATTCCTTTTCACATAACTACCTAAAATAGAGATCTGTACACTTTAAGAAATATCTGAAGTATTCAGGAAATGAGAGCTTTTCTTGCATAAAATTTATTTTGTAAAGTAATTTCACACTCTTCTTTAGATTTTTCTGTAATATGACCTGTGCTTGAGGTAATGATTAGATCTAGTTGAAAAAATTGTGTCCAAAACATTTTTGCATCCTAGAAAGAATTATTTGCAACAGAATATTTTGATTTAAAATATTTATAATCTCTAGGATTGTTACTATTTATATAGAAGAAAAAAACATCTAAAAGGGAAAATAATGGGGTTTTTTGAAAAACATAACTGAAGATCTTACCCTCAGTATCCTCCACAGACTAGAATCTTCAACGAAACTTATTTTTATCTTGCATGGATATCTAAATATTCCATGATACATTGTTCCTGTCACAAAGAGATGACTGATATTTTTCAGACATGCAGTTCAAATTATATGAGAAAAGGCAGTTTGGGGCATACAAACTAAAATTACAGGATGTAATTTTTGAATTCTACTATTCTGTCTTTAATTTACTCTTTTTCTCTCTTGACAAATTCCAAAATTTTCCTTTATGAAACACTCATATTTTTTAATTGAATCTAACTCTGATGTACAACACCATTTCAACTAAGCAGTCAATTACATTTTGAACAGTCACACCTTCTTAAAAAGGAATCATAAATTCCACCTTATGCTAATCATATTATCCCTAACCTATCACTAATGTATTCAAGATCACAGCTCTTTAAAAATTATTTTATGGCTGACTTACTCATCAGCTTCTAACATACTTTTGCCTAAAAACAACACCATTTTTGAAATATTTATCTAAGACTAATGAGGACTTCAAGCCTAAGCTCTGTTTGCAGCAAATGCGTAGGCTTTTGTTCCAAACATAAATGTGAAAAGAGAATTAATTGTTAAATATTTTATTAAACTGATTATATTTGGAAGAAATGCCTTTGTAAATAGAAACCTTTGATACCTTCCTTGAGGTCTTTACTAACACAAAGCCCTTTTTTTTTTTTTTTTTTGAGAAAGAAACAGAATTGCAGACCATCTAAAATAGAAACGTGAAAGTAATATAATGTATCTTAAAAATTGTAGTCAGATGCTGACAAATAGAGAAAATTCATCTCTGGAAGGTTATAAATACCAAATCCACTGATAACAAAACTCTCCATGATGGGCTTGTTGAAGTGACACAAATATGATACACAGGAGATTTGACAACGTGGAGTACCAAGCCAGAGCAGAAGAGCTACCACTGACACACCAAGGCCTCAATTCAGTTGCATATGGCCCAAAACATAGACCATATTTTCATTGACTGTCATTGTTGCTCAGGGAGAGATTAAATTGCTGGAACATATGGTCATTTCAGGTGCAGGTCTCTTATGTAGAGATGTGTGCATGGTTATTAAATTCTGAGAAGAAATGATTTAAAATGGAAGAAGCCAAATATAACAGGTCATGTCCTGGATGAGATAGCTACCCTGGCTCTCCACCAAATACTCACCTAACCAATGAGAAATTATATTATTTCGGTCCTGGTTTGTCAAAGCTGTGAAGGCATAGTGTGGTGCAGAAAACAAAAAGATGTCAGTAATCAAAGTTCACAAGTTTTAATTAAAATGAGGAGTTGACAAATGGCACACTTGGAATCATCCAACAGATGCAAAGCCTTTTAGAAAGTTAAATTGGCAAATAGGTAGCAAAAGATGGAAAATGCTCTCACTTACGAAGCTAGACTTTGTGAAGGTGAAGTCAGATTAAAAAAAAAGTAGAGAAACGAAGTGAGAAAGGCCAAATTCCAGTATTAAACATTGATAAATAAATGAAAAGAAACAGGTAATTTTCTTCAGCCATAAAATAAAAATTCAAGATAGAAAAGGTGGATACAATCTCTTGTGAAATCTGGAATGAGATTAAGCACGAATTTATTGTGGCTCAAAAAGTGAACCTATAATTTGTTTCTTTTTTTTTTTTTTTTTTTTTTTGTTATGATAAATAGACCAAACCAAGGAATACAAGAATATGTAATTCTAGCAGTCAAGATAGAGATAAATGGAGAGAAGAACTAACTCAAATACAGAGAACTGGATAAACACTTTCACACAACTCCTAAGTAACTGGAGCATTCTATTTCAGATATGACATAAAATATAATAAATTTGCCAGCCTGAAGTGATAGAATATGAATGAGTAGGCACAAACACTGCACCTAAACTTGAGAAATATGACAACAAACTAATCCCAAAATGAATAAAACTATTATTCCGAGTCCAGTAATGTAAATAATATCTCTGCTAGGCCTTGGTTGGCAGCAGCAAGACTTAGGCCAATTACTAAGCACTCACATTAAGTCTTCAAACAAAAACCTGAGGAAATAAACCAAATTGACTGGATACTCAGTTAACTATGCTTTTCTATTTACATGCAGATGATCAAATGGCTTACAAAATAGTTGTACTATCTCTTCTTATTGAAGGAAGAGAAGGAAAAGAGAGAGTAACAGAGAATAGGTTAGTACATACCAAGATAATCGAAAAGCTACTTTCCTGGTATTCAGACAAGGTATTGGATCATACACAACAAATGAAAAGAAGCAGACATATATCTTTCCTTTTTTTTCAACCTATAAGGAGTATTTTTGGGGGTGTATTCCAATAGAAAAACAAAGCAAAAACCTTTTAATTCCGTTCAAATTGACTTAATCATTTGATGGACAATATTTTCCCACTTTGCTCCAAAAGCACAGAATTGTGTTGCTCTGTACAGTAATTTCTTTGTTCTTTTCTCTACAAATGATTTTGTGACTACTTGCCACAGTTTGAAGTCAGGCATTCAGTAAGAAATTAAAAAGCATTTGTGGAAAGTTTTTGTATAAGTGAATACTTTCACGTTATGCCGAAGTGACCCTGTAAAACCAAGAACATCAAAACAATATTCACTGTCTTAGACCCCATTCTCTTTGGCGAATTTGTTTTACACACAACTCTGGAGCCAAAAGAAAAAGGAGATGGGTAGTAAACTTACAGTGAGACAGGAGCCAATTTTTTAACTCGCACTGTTCCACTTTTATTCAGCTGTATAGGTTGAACCATAGAACAGGATTCTGATGTTGGCTCTCCATAAGGTCACAACTTCCTTCCAGGCACATCCACCTTTGCAGACTACAGGATGGACATCTGCTCTACTGTGGACCTCAGTGGGCCGCAGGGGACAACTCACACGATCATGGTCTCCTTTAGGTGTGGTCTCACCATGGCGGAGTAGAGGGGAAGGAGAATCTCCCTGGACTTGCTGGACACAATTTTCTTAATGCACTCCAGGATACCATTGGCCCTCTTGACTGTCCCATAGATAACTTACTATCCACTAGGAATCCAAGATCTTTCTCCATGGAGCTGCTTTCCAGCAGGATGACCCCTAATCTGTACTGGTGCCTGGTATTATTCCTCCCCAGATGTAGGAGTCTACACTTGTCCTTGTTGAACTTAATGAGGTTGACTTTCATCCAGCTCTCTGGCCTGTCCAGATCTCACTGGACAGCAACACAGCCTTCTGGTGTGTCAGCCACCCCTCCCAGTTTCATATCATCAGCGAACTTGCTGAGAGTACACTCTATCCCCTCATCCAGGTTGTTGATGAAGATAATGAACAAAACTGGACCCAGTACTGATCCTTGGGGAACACCACTGGCCACAGGCCTCCAGCTTGACTCTGCGCCACTGATTACAACCCTCTGAAATCTGTTGTTGAGTTTTCAATCCATCTTACAGTCCAATTGTCTATCACACATTTCTTGAGTTTTTCTAGAGGATGTTATGAGAGATAGTGTCAAAAGCCTTTCTGAGGTCAAGGTATATGATATCCACTGGTATCCCTTCATCTACCCATTTGGTCATGCCTTCGTAGAAGGATATCAGATTAGTCAAGCAAGACTTCCCCTTAGTAAATCCATGTTGACTATTGCTTATAATCTTCTTTTCTTCCATGTGGTTAGATATGGCCTTCAGAATGAGCTGCTCCATCACCTTTCCAGGGATGGAGGTGAGGCTGACCGGTCTATAGTTGCCTGGGTCTTTCTTCTTGCCCTTTTTGAAGACTGGAGTGACATTGGCTTTCTTCCAGTCATCAGGCACCTCTCCCATTCTCCATGATTTATCAAAAATAATGGAGAGTGGCTCAGCAACATCAGCCAACTCTCTCAGAACACATGGATGCATCCCATCAGGGCCCATAGATTTGTGCGTTTTCAGTTTATCCAAATGATCTCTAACCCAGTCCTCAGTGGGTCTTCCTCTCACCAGTTTTGCTCTCTTGCTTCCAGTGTCTGGAATTTGTGTTTCTATGGTCTTAGGAATAAAGACTGAGGCAAAGAAGGCATTCAGCAATTCTGCTGTCTCTGAATTTTCTGTCATGGTAACTCCCATCTCATTTAGTCGTGGATCCTCTTTTTACTGTACCTTTTCTCATTGATGTGTTTGAAAAAGCTCTTCNTTTTTCTAGAGGATGTTATGAGAGATAGTGTCAAAAGCCTTTCTGAGGTCAAGGTATATGATATCCACTGGTATCCCTTCATCTACCCATTTGGTCATGCCTTCGTAGAAGGATATCAGATTAGTCAAGCAAGACTTCCCCTTAGTAAATCCATGTTGACTATTGCTTATAATCTTCTTTTCTTCCATGTGGTTAGATATGGCCTTCAGAATGAGCTGCTCCATCACCTTTCCAGGGATGGAGGTGAGGCTGACCGGTCTATAGTTGCCTGGGTCTTCCTTCTTGCCCTTTTTGAAGACTGGAGTGACATTGGCTTTCTTCCAGTCATCAGGCACCTCTCCCATTCTCCATGATTTATCAAAAATAATGGAGAGTGGCTCAGCAACATCAGCCAACTCTCTCAGAACACATGGATGCATCCCATCAGGGCCCATAGATTTGTGCGTTTTCAGTTTATCCAAATGATCTCTAACCCAGTCCTCAGTGGGTCTTCCTCTCACCAGTTTTGCTCTCTTGCTTCCAGTGTCTGGAATTTGTGTTTCTATGGTCTTAGGAATAAAGACTGAGGCAAAGAAGGCATTCAGCAATTCTGCTGTCTCTGAATTTTCTGTCATGGTAACTCCCATCTCATTTAGTCGTGGATCCTCTTTTTACTGTACCTTTTCTCATTGATGTGTTTGAAAAAGCTCTTCTTGTTTTCTTTCACCTCCCTAGCCAGACTGAGTTCCAAGAGAGCCTTGCCCTTTCTTGTTGGTTCTCTACATACTCTGGCGGCATTTCTGTAATCTTCCCAATTAACCAGACCCTTTTTCCACATACTGCAAATTTCCCTCTTCCATTTGTTTTTTTTTTCAGGAGCTCCTTGCTTATCCATGCAGGTCTCCTGCTCCTCTACTTGACTTTGTTCTTCAACAGAATACATTTATCTCGAGCTTGGAAGAAGTAGTGTTTGCATATTGACCAGCTCTCTTGGGCACTCCTACCTTCTAGAGCCCTAGCCCATGGGATACTTCTAAGTAGATCTTTGAAAAGGACAAAGTTAGCCCTCTTAAAGTCCAGAGTAGAAGTTTTACTTATTAGTCTGCTTCTTTCCCTAGCAATACTAAACTCTAACATGTTGTGGTCACTACAGCCAATACTGCCCCTAACCTTAACATCCGCAATCAGACCTTCTTTGTTAATACAAGGTCCAGCATCGCACCTCTCTTCGTGTGTTCTTCATCCACTTGTAGCAGAACGTTGTCATCAATGCACTGCAGGAACCTTTTGGACTGGTTATGCCTGACTGTGTGATCATTCCAATTGATATCAGGGTGACTGAAGTCACCCATGAGCACCAGGGCACATAATCTTGAGGCTACTTCCAGCTCCCTGTGGAAGGCCTCGTTGATAACTTCTTCTTGATTTGGTGGTCTGTGGTAGACACTCACAACAGTATCACTGATGTTTGCATGTCCCTTAACTCTTACCCATAAGCTTTCAACACCATCATCGGCTTCCCCCAAGTTAAGCTCAATGCATTCTAGTTGCTTACTTAGAGAGCAACTCCACTACCTTGCCTTGTCAGTCTATCCTTCCTAAAAAGCACATAGTCATCCATTACCACATTCCAGTCATGTGAGCTGTCCCACCATGTCTCTGTAATTGCCATGAGATCTTAGCTCTGCAACTGCACCCAGATTTCTAGCTCATCCTGTCTATTCCCCATGCTTCTTAACATGGAGCTCCATGAAGTGGTAAAAAACAAGACCTCATTTTTTTATCTCTTTGCATATCAGGAATTTGAAAATCTCATAGAAGTTTCAGTTCAGATTTATAACAAGATGCAACAGGTGGCAAAGTAGGGAAAACAAGTGAGGGCAGTAAATCAAGAAAAACTCATTTTGCATACGAAATGGATATCACAGCTCACCATTTGCATGGCAATGCTGGATTGAAATTGTCTTTCTCAGACAATAAACTTTACATCTGTTAGAATAATAAGAGTTGAAAACATGCCACTGTTACTAAGATTTTCAAAGGCTTGTCACTGTTACCCAATGAAAATAAATGAATTAGTAAGACTGTGTATTACTGTGTTCTTTCAGGGGAGGTTGGAAGAGTTAAAAATAATCTTTTCTGAAGAACACTATCATTTTTTGAAAGACAGCTTAATATTCAGGGGTCATGACACTCAACTAAGTAAAAGAAATTATTATAAAAGATGAAGCTTGAAAATCCACTAATCCTTAATGAGTATTAATCTCTAAACTACTTTAAAAGAGAGATGGTTTATATTCATGGGGAAATACTGCATAAGAAATTATGCGTTGAGCATGTGCTGTTCAACATTAGAGTACCATTGGAATTAGTTTCAATTAAGAAAATTAATCTGAAATTGGTTAGTGAGCATTCTGATACAGGAGAAATTTGATTGTTAATATTCTAAGCAGTTCACATTGGGTTTTTTTATGTGCAAATATTGAAGATATATTTCCATTCTTATTTAATATGGGTGGCTATTTTGATCAGGGTTGGGAAATTGATTTTCCCCCAGTTTTATGCTAGCATGAAAAAAGGCATTATGCTTTTTCTCTATTTATAAAATTACTGCACATATTTCTTTTTTTTTCCCTGACAAAAGAAAAAAAAAATCTTTAGTCTGTCTTAATATAGCCCATTTCTATGCACATCTGAGTAGTTATTGTCAAATATTTACTTGAGAATCCATCTTGTTCCATCAGAATGACACAAAATCTTCTTCACCTGCATGTATTTATAAAAGTGCATGGCCAGTAGTAAAGCAAGGACAAATAAATAGCAGACACCTAACTATACTCTAGGATCAATACACTATGCAAATGAGCCATGCCACAGTTTAAACTCTGTGAAGTTTTTCTTCTAGAACAAGAAGCATTAAAGAACGTCAGAGGCATCCTTGTGTGACTTTAAATCTGTTAAGTTTCCAAAAATAGAATTCCTCATGCAATCCTGAATAGAAAGAGGCACAGCATTTAAAACCCAAATATTTAAAATGAGTGCGAATATATAAGAAGTGTATGTGTATATATATATATATATATATATGTGCGTGTGTGTATATCTATATAATATGCCGTTTCACAATTTCAGTTGGTAGCATTAAGTCATTATTATGGTTATAGTATGTGCTTATGGCATTCCTGGCTAGCCCTTTAATGTCTTAGTCTTTAAGAAACTTTACCAAGTTTGCGTATCTTTTGGTTTCTGTTGCTGTGTTCCTGAATCAGAAATTGTAAAACTCGTGGCAGGCTGGAAAATGATGCTTTCGAACAAATGAGCAGCAGAAAGAAGACGTTAAAGACTGACAGGTGTTCAAGGAGTCTCATGCTGTTGGATTCAATGTCCTATTGTGCTTATGAAGTGTGCTAGAAAAGCAAGACAATGTTGCTGTAGCACAGAGGGAAAATTAGGAAACAGATATATAGAAATACAGGACCAAACAGCCTGGTGATTGTCCATATTCTTTCAAAACATTGTGATGTTGTTTTGTAGAATATTCTAACCTTAATTCTCTCAAGTAAAAATATTGTTTGTTTCAAAGCAAAAGACTACCTATAAATCAGAGTAAATATTCTGGACTTCTGTCTGTTCCTGTGTCTCTGTACCTAATAAACTAATAAGAAGAAATAAATAAAAAAAAACCAAACAAACAACAACAACAACAAGAAGTTACTATTTGTGTAGTTAAAGTCACTTGAACCAAACACCTTCCAAGCAGTTTAAAATTTACGTATGCTCCTAATATAAGACTACTAATCGAGCACTCCCGTAAGCCTATGACTGCCATTTAATGTGATAACTGGCAAACATGACCTCCATGTATTTCAGTCAACATCTTGGGAACTACAACATTTGTATTGGTTTGTATTCTGTTTTTTCTGATTAATTTGTTTCCCTTTAGCTGTTAAAACTAGGCAATTTGATCTGGAAATGATGTGACACTTCTATTAAGATCTGAACGTTACTCACATGCTGTACAGTAGAACATAAAAAATAGACCTGTCTGGTGCAGGTTTGCAATACACAATGACAGTGGAGAAATTAAACAGGAAATAAACTTGCTGTAATGCAATGAGCATGTAATGAACACTGAATAGCAATGTTATAAAAGTGTTAATAACTGTTTATTAAATATGAATGTTTATGATTTCCATCAGACCCGTCTTTTTGTTTATCACAGCGTACTTTGGTGATGATGAAGGCACAACAATGAAGACAATTTATTTGACTTCATTAGCTAGACTACTGTGCATTAATGCCCTTGCTTGTTCTAGCTTTCCTAATGTATCCTCTCAAGGATACCATTATGCACCTGCTATTTTTTTCTGCATTCAAAAAAATATATTACTTGATTTGCATAGTTATAAACCACTAGCAATGCCCAAATCCTTTCTTAATTTCCCCACACGTATCTGTCTTAACACTTACAATTATACATCTTTGCAAGCACAAAGTAGATTGGTTCTTTATAGATACCCACTGTTACCTTTATCATTATATTTATTTATGAAGCAACAATCACACAATGTATTTGGCTTCAAAGAATGAAACATGAAGGCGCATATAAAGTTATAAAATAACCAGACAGAAAAATTATGATATATCTGAGAATATAATGACAGAGATACAGCAAGAAAAAAACAATGGACAGGAGGATGCAAGACAATGTGAGGCAAAATACAAAAGTTTTATTCTATTTATTCTAGATATTTCAGATTCTTTCCAACTACAATGTCATTCTACTGTTCTCTGATAAATACTGACATATTGTGGATTAGAAGAGTGGATAGTGAGGTGGATTGAGAACTGGCTGAATGACAGAGCTCAAAGGGTTGTGGTCAGCAGCACAGAGTCCAGTTGGAGGCCTGTTGCTAGTGATGTTCCCCAGGGATCAGTACTGGGTCCAGTCTTGTTCAACATATTCATCAATGATCTGGACAAAGAGATGGAGTGTGTCCTCAGCGGGTTTTCTGATGATACAAAAGTGGAAGAAGTGGCTGATACACCAGAAGGCTGTGCTGCCATTCAGCGAGACCTGGACTGGAGAGTTTGGTAGAGAGTAACCTAATGAAGTCCAACAGGGACAAGGTTAGAGTCCTGCACCTGGGGAGGAATAACCCCCTACACCATACAGATTAGGAGTTGACCTGCTGGAAAGCAGCTCCACAGAAAATGACCTTGGAGTCCTGTTGGACAACAAGTTAACCATGAGCCAACAGTGTGCCTTTGTGGTCAAGAAGGCCAATGGTATCCTAGAGTGCATTAAGAGTGTGAGAGGTTCTCCTTCACCTCTAGTCTGCCCTAATGAGGTCACCTCTGGAGAACCGTGTCCAGTGGGCCCTCTACAGAAGGAAACAGGAGACCTGATCATGAGGGATATGGAGAAGGCTGAGGTACTCAGTAACTTCTTTGCCTCAATCTTCACCGGCAAGTGCTCTAGTAGCACTGCCCAAGTTGCAAAAGGGAAAGGCAGGGATTGGGAGAAGGAAGATCTCCCCACTGTAAGTGAAGATCAGGTTCAAAACCATCTAAAGAACTTGAAGGTGTGCAAGTCCATGGGACCTGACGAGATCCATCTGTGTCTCCTAAGGGAACTAGCAGCTGAAGTTGCTAAGCCGCTTGCCATCGTATTTGAAAAGTCATGGCAGTCAGTTCCCACTGATTGGAAAAGGAGAAACATAACCCCTATTTTTAAAAAGGGATAAAAGGAAGACTTGGGAAACTACAGGCCAGTTACTCTCACCTCTGTGCCAGGGAAGATCATGGAGCACATTCTTCTGAATGCTCTGCTAAGGCACATGAAAAATGAAGAGGTGATTAATGGCAACCAGAATGGCTTTAACAAGGGCAAATCGTGCCTGACAAACTTTGTGGCCTTTTACAATGGAATTACAGCTTTGGTGGATAAGGGAAGAGCAATAGACACCACCTACCTGGACTTGTGCAAAGTATTCAACACTGTCCCACATGACATCCAGGTCTCCAAGTTGGAGAGACATGGTTTTCGTAGATGGGTCACTCAGTGGATAAGGAATTGGACAGATGGTTGCACTCGAAGTGTTACAGTCAAGGACTTGATGTCCAAATGGAGACCAGTGAACGAGTCGAGATCCTCAGGGATTGGTACTGGGACAGGCACTATTTAACATCTTTGTTAGTGATATGGACAATGGGATTGAATGCATCCTCAGCAAATTTGCAGATGACACCAAGTTGTGTGGTAAGGTTGACATGCTAGAGGGAAGAGATGTCATCCAGAGGGATCTTGACAGGCTGGAGAGGTGGGCCCACACCAGTCTCTTGAAGTTCAACAAGGCCAAATGTAAGGTCCTGCACCTGGGTCAGGACGATCCTAAGCATAAATACAGGCTGGGTGGAATATGGATAAAGAGTAGTCCTGAGAAGAAAAATTTAGGAGTGCTGGTTGAGGAAAAGCTCAACATGAACCGTTAATGCATGAATGCAGCCCAAAAAGCCAATCATATCCTGGGCTGCACCAAAAGAAGCATGGCCAGTCAGTCAAAGGATGTGATTGTCCTCTTCTACTCCATGATCATGAGACCCCACCTGGAGTACTCTTTCCAGCTCTGAAGCCTCCAACACAAGAAAGACATGAACCTGTTAGAGGTCCAGAGGAGGGCTACAAAGATGATCAGAGGGCTGGAGCATCTGTCCTATAACGACAAGCTAAATGTTGGGGGTTTTCAGCTTGGAGAAGAGAAGGCTCTGGGGAGACCTTATTGCAGCTTTCCAGTATCTGAAGGGGGCCTACAAGAAAACTGGCTTTTTACAAGGACTTGTAGTGATAAGACAAGGAGTAGTTGTTTGGAACTGTAAGAGAGTAGATTTAGCTTAGAAATTAGAAAGAAGTTCTTCACTATGAGTTTGGTGAAACAGAGGAACAGGTTGCCCGGGGAAGTTGTGGATTCTCTGTCACTGGATGTGTTCAAGACCAGATTGGATGGGGCCTTGTGCAACCTGGTCTAGTGGGAGGTGTCCCTGCCCATGGCAGAGGGTTGGAACTTGGCGACTTTAAAGGTCCCTTCCAACCCACACCACTCTATGGTTGCATGATTTTGTGATTCTATATAAATTACACATAAGCCTTCACAGCCTGAGTAGTGGGTCCATCTCAACCAATGTTACAGGCCCAGAAGTTTTCTATATGAGAGGAGACCTTTCAGTGTGCCAATAAAATGTAGAAGCGAACGCTCCAAATGCGAAGTGAGTGAAATTGTTCTAAATGAGAACATGTGTAAAACTTTTCTCAACTCAAGAAATTAATCTTTCAGTAAATCTCAAAGGCTGGAAATGTGTGATCACTTTTGCAGAACTGATTACAGTCATATAGTATTCATAGTGAGGAAATAATTTTCCCTGGAGGGATTTTTTTTTTTTTTTCCATGTGTATTTACCCCTACATTTCTTAGTATCATTCAGAAGTGGTAACTGTGAAAAAACACAGTAAATAAAGATCCTGATCCCTTATAAAAATCAAACTTGTAAAATGCCAGAGAACCTACCATGCAGTTTAATTTTCAAATATCTAAGCTTCTTTAAAAGTTCAATTTTATCTATAGCTTTTCCTTGCTGGGAAGAAAAGTGGAGGTGTTTGCCAAGGATTTTGGATTGATCTGAGACTAGAAACTTCAAAATCTTTTTTTTAGTAGTTAACTAGTTAATTATTTAGGTATCCTTAAGATTTTTTTTTTTTTTTTTAATCTTTCTTCCTAATTTTTTTTGTATTTATAAAATTTAAATTCTGAGTCAATTGCCTGGAGATTTTATCGGAAATCAATCCAATTTTTTGGGAATAGATAGGAATTTTTTCCTTCTTATTTCAAAGCATTATAGATAGCTCTCAGGAAATTCCAGAACTGTTACATATACAAATGTGGTAAGAAGATTCCTATTCAACAGAGCCAATTAAGTATAGAGATGCAAGTTTCCCATATGATAGTTGTGAATGGAAAAAGAAAAAATCTTTCTAACTGATGAGTAGAAAACAGTTAAAACCCCTACCTTAAACCCCAAATTTCCTGGTTCCCAACCTGTACTGAGCTTTGGAAAGTTAAATTCCATTTTTCCTATTTCCCACATATCGAAATCAAGATAGAAACAAGCTAAATATTCTTGACAGAAAAAGGTTTACCAAGGGAACTCATATGCCTAAACATTGGTGTCTGGTTCCTGTTGTGACACCTTGTGGTATCTAGGATACCTCCACAGGGCCATATGATGTGACTTACTTCCCAGAGAGTCACACATGAAATTAGGTGTGATGCCCTACAGAGTCTCAAATTATTCTAAGCGGCTGTGCTCAGGCAACCAGATCTTCATGAGGTTTGTTAATGGATTCTTTTGAGACTTTGTCCAGAGTCTTGTCGAAAACACAATTTAAATGCATGATACAGTATTGCTTTTTCTGCTACTTTATTGGTGCATAGAAATAGTATAAATTAAAACAAGTAACATTTTTCAACTCTTCAAAGGTTTTTATTTTTGAAATGTTCATATTTGATATTGAGGTTAAAGTCTTGTGAAAAAACTTTGAATCATAAGAAATATCTGAGACCAAATTATTTTCCCTTGCATACTACTTTGTAGAAGTGCATGTACCTAAAAGATCTTGAATCATTCCTGTGAGTATGCCCAAGAACTGCATTTGAATCTTGAGCTGAAATTCATGGCTCAAGCACATCTCTGGTTCAGACTGATTCTCACTCTCCATAAGAGTGCAACTCGGAATGAAACACTAGTCATCCTGAATCCTGTTCCCTATGAACTTTGTGGAAACCAAATCTCATAGACTTACCATAAGAGAAGGTCCTGACTTGGGAACAATGGCTAGATAGAAGACACTTTCTTTTGCAGAGTGTATGTATGACAGAGAAAAAGAAAGGAAAGAATTTTAAAAATGGAATTGAGACAGTGAAACTATGAACAATAATCTGTCTGGTCTTAAAAAGAACAAATCATGCCAGATAAACTTAATTCTTGTGACTGGAAGAGCAAAACTAGTATAGTAAGGGAATACATCAGATGTAATAAAGCTTTAATTTATAAAAATATTTTACATCATCTATCAAAATCTTCCCTGAAAGTCAGTTCAAGTTGGTCTGGATGGAGGAGCCACTTCTGGTACCCTCAATACTGTAATAAATCTAAAGTATTGCCAGCACATTCAAGATACAACACAGGAGAGAATTAGACTGTAAGACAGAGAGCTAGTTCTCTTCTGAATGTGCTGTGAGCAAAGGTGGGAAAAACTAGTAATCATACCTACCTCTTTGAACTTTATGGATTTAATAAGATTGAGGCACAGATAACCTCTTATCTTACTATGAGTATTTATTGTTATGGTCTTTGTTCTATAATATTCTGCATTGTGTGTAAGTATCACAAAGACTTGTGAAAGAACATACAAGCAGCAATATAGCCAGTAGGTCAAGGGAAGTAGCCATTCCCCTCCATTCAGTACTTGTGAGACCACATCTGGAGAAATGTGTCCAGTTTTGGTCTTCCTGGAGCAAAAATAGATATTTGCAATTCCACTGGAGGGCAAGGAGAATGGTCAGGAATGAGGAGACTCTGAGGAAACTTGCTCAACCTGAAGAAGAGAGAGGTGAAGGAAGATATTAGAACTATTTTAACTACCTAGTGGGTGAATATAAAGAAGATGGAGACAGACTCTTCTGAGAGGTGCAGAGTGGTAGCACAGAAGATAACAGACGCATGTTGCAGCATGGAATATTCAGATCAGGTATAAAGAAAACTTTCTTCACCACAACAATGCTCAAATAACTGGCAAGGGTTGCCCAGAAAGCCCAAGGTATCTCCATCTTTGGAGATATTAAAACTTTGGTGGAATGAGACTCCATAATTTGATCTAATTTTGAGGCTAGGTTTGTTTTAAACAGATTGTCAAATCAGAAGACTTGCAGTGGTCTCTACCAATCTAAAATTTTCTGATTCTGTGATCTTCCCTTCAGGAAGGGTAGATAAACAGTGACTATTCTGTCGTAGGCCTCCACCATCAAATAAGGGTGCTAGTTATCCCCACTACTCTACGTCATAATTTCTATCTTTAAAATAGTTGATAACTAGATTAATCTTATTTGCATCGTTTACTTCCATTGTTATCTCATTCTTTTTTTATTTTATTTATTTTTATTTATTTTATAGAAACAAAGTTTTTATGTGTTTTAAATTTTCTTTTAAAGGTACAATCAGAAAAAAAAAAATTACAGTTCTCACTCTATCTTTACAATTATTGACAACTGTGAATTAGTTTCTTGGCTAGTCAATCCTGATTCACATTGATTATATGTTATTTATTCCTTATCTGCCTTTTTCCTTTAGTACACAGCTAAGTTTAGTTTAGTTTCCTGCTTCCAGACCCACAAGATTTGCTGTTGGAGAGGAAAATCTTTTATGAATCCATTCAGTCAGTTTAGGCAAGAATCTGACACAAAAGAATACAAATACGTTTTTAGGTCTTCTAAAATAATGTCTCGTTTAATAATTCCCCAAAATTAATATATTCACATATGAAGAGTGACTACCACATTTAGAGATCCATAATTTTGTTTTCGTCTTCTGTCCTTAAAGTTATCTCATTATTCTGAATTTTCTGATACTGATACTTCCTTGTCCTTAAAAACACAAGTTTCTCTCCAATGCTAACAAAAACAAACAAAAAAACTCATGTAGGCATGTGCAGCATTCACCACACCTACATCCTGGTATTTCAAGCCCAGTGAGCTCTGCCTAGGCCTATAGACACTTTGAAATTGATGTGCCTTATCTAGAATCTGGACTTCAAAGTGAAACTGCTGTCATAAAATCCCTCACTGCTTCAGATCTGGTAAACTTTTAAACTTGGCTCGGAATGAAAAAAAAAATTTAAAAGGCAGCTTTAATTTTGAGCTCAGCTTCCTCTTTGAAGTCTGACTTCAATCCAGTTTTAAAGAAATTTGTCAGCACGGTTTGAGCTGGAGGCTTGATTTCTGCAGGCTATTCTGTCCTCAGCTTAACCCATAGAGGTTTACTTGGATGCATCCCCCAAACTGTTGTGATTACCACTATTCCTCCTTCTCAGAAGCAAACTTGGGCAATCTGCTTCATCAGATGGGGAGTGAAAAAAATGGATAGACCTAAACCTGATAATTTTGTACTAGAGACTTTTGGCATTCTTTTTTTTGGCCTAATCTCACTTCACTCTCCTTCATCCATGTTAGTAGGGAGGGGTTAAAAAAAATACCAAAGAGTGATATTTTAAACCCAAACAGGGTTCTCATCTTCAAGATAGCTTTGCAACAAGCGCTTTATGATAGCTCCTTACTTCTTTATCTTCCACTGCTGAGTGATTCCCTGTTCCTGGAGCTCTCCTCTGAGCACATGAGGAAATTCACAGCTAAAGCCTGTCATGTGAGATTGTAAAGCTCTTACTACTGCACCTATGAAAAAAACCTATGGTACAGTATACGTGTACCATAAATATTTGAGACATTTTTGGTCACAAAAAGAAAGTAAAACTACATTATTGTTGTTAACATAGTAAGCTTAAAGTACAAGCTTTAAAAAAAAGCAGAATATTTTATTTTATACTGGTTCAGCGTCCACATTCTATATAGCTGTTATTCCTCTTTTGAGTTTGGTTGCCTTCTGCTTTAATTCTCTTTGGTAAATCAGGCTTTCATCATATATTACCTCTGACATGATGTCAGTTTAGGGAGAAAGAAGGCTGTAACATGTCAGGGATGGTGCAATGCAATGCAATGAGTTTCAGAGAAGAATGGAAGCACAATGGAGTGGCAGGACTCTTCTAGGATACCAAATAAGCTTGGAAAGATATGTCAACATTGAACTGAACAAGAAAAAAATCTTTCTGTACAATATGATAAATGAAAATGTTTTCGTGTTGAGTGAAAGCAAAGATGACAACAAATTGTCTCCCGCTTCCCTCATTTTCTGAAGAAAAAGGAAACCATTTCAGTGAGTTTCTAAGACACTTCTTTTTCAGAAACTGAATTTTTCCACCAAATTTAAAAATAAAAAATAAATGAAGCAATAGCAACATTAAAGTGTAGGAATATGCAGAGTTGTTCAAAAATGTTAAAATGTATACTGTTTTACAGTAAAAAAAAATAAACAGCTATATTTTCTGCCTTGTCTTCATGACAGAGAGCTGACTTACCAGTTATAAGACCTTGTTAAGGCTATGAAATGTAATTAAAACTGTGAATAGAAGTTTGAGTGAAGGTCAAGCAGAATGAACATGGTGCAAGTGCTCTTTGCAGTGGAGGAAATGAATTTTATTTTTTTTCTACATTTGCAAGTCAAGACCGAATTTAGGGAAAGTAAGCATTAATTATTAGGCTGGTGACAAAAGAGCTGTCTGAAGCTCCTTGCAATTTTCAAGAAGTCCCAACAAAATTAAAAGCAGGTATCATTTCATATTCTTTAGCTGATACTACCTGATGCTCTGAAATTAAAAAAAAAAAGTAAAAAAAAAATGCTACTTACAAGATAAGTAATTTTTAAAAAGATAACCAGTAGTCAGGACTCTGTGGTTTAAATGGCCATAGATTGTTCCTGGTCCCTAAAATGACCAATGAATACTCTTTATTTGAGATTTTTTTAGTGCTATGTGGATAAATTTAGATAATCAGTTGAGACCATCAGGCACTCCGGGTCGATGTTGAAACACCAGATGTAGCATTTAATTTCAAAGTTTAGTATTAGTTCCAGTATTTCTCATTTCTACAAAAGAAGGTCCTACTTTGATTGTTGTAGAATACAACATGCATGAATGTTGCTTTTGCTCCCACTACTACCAGATTCCTATCTGTGTTTATATTTTTTAGGAATCTGCATTCTAATTTCATATGTAAGGAAAATATATTATCTCCCAAAACTGGAGTATGGAAGAACTCATATAATTTCTTAATATTTTCTGCACATAAAAAATAAATAAATTTCTACAGCTTTGAATCTCTGTTTTTTTCTTGGCTGGATATCATAAACATCACAAAAATATCCAAAATATTTCTGGAGTTTGCCCATAAATTTTATGGTTGAGATGTTTTCAAGACCTGGTAATACCCAAACAGCAATTGAATTCACCTCCTTTCAAACAGCACCTAAGTTTAAGTTTTGCTTAGCTTGATCTGAGATTCCCCAACATGTCTAAATTTACATATGTTCAGATTGCCTGTTCTGACATTATCTTCCACATAAAGCCAGACTCAGTGTAAATCTGAGAACCTGTTTGCCCAAATTCCATGTAAATCCTTAAAAAGGAGCAGCCAAGGAAAGAACTGAACCGGGTAGAAAGTCTGAGTCTCTATCCTCCGGTGAAGCTTGGGCACCTGGGTCTGGAATGTACACTCCAAGATTTTCCCCTCAGACCCCTCTGGAATTTGTGACAAGAAACTTAAACCAAGCACCCTGGAGTGCCCTTCTGGGATGTGCTAGTAGTAGAGGTGGTTTCTTAAATTGAAGAAAAGTACGCTGGGTACCTAAGTTACAAGCACATACTTCCATCTTTGATTTTTCAGGAATTTGGTTTTGTATATATCTTAATGACACTGTAGAAATCAAAGTAAATAAAAATGTTATCAAAGCTCCATAAACCATGCTCAGCTACTAATAATTCTTGCGTGTCTTCAAGTATTTATGGAACTTAATGTATGTTATTAAGTAGAAACATTCAGAAAGGCTGAAAAATAACCCTTGTAGTAACACATGTACAAGTCTTGAAAAAATTAAACAAAATGCTATGATATGTTTTATGCTGAATGTTGTGTATTAGTTTTTTACTCTGGCATTTAAAGTATTGTGGGAGCTTTCTACATATGTAAAAAAGTGAAAAAGTAGTCTTCAGGATCTAAAATGTAAAAAGTACACAGAGTCAAGGCAGAAATCAGAAAAAAAAAAGAAATAATTTGTTCAGAAATCAACATACTTTCCTCTTGTAGAAGAGCAGAAGCATCTTTATTGGGTACTTGAATAGCACAGAACAAGTGGCAGAGGGCTGGTGGCAAGCAACATGTGCTTTTAGGTAAATGAAGCAAAGGTAATCATTCATTGTGTTTATTTTTTTCTGCAAACTGATTCGTATAAAAGAATTGTTATGTCTATGGCCAAGTCTGGTTCTCCAGATAAGAAACTTATGCAGTAAGTTCTGTCCTGGTGTGCCTCCTTTCTGCTTGTACCACATCATACCTTTACCAAAGCTGTTTGCGTGGTTCAGTGTGACTGTACTGGGCACCTGACTTAGATGAGGATGCATCTACGGTTCAAGTGTATAATGCTGAGAGGCAAACTAGCTATCCTAAAGAAAATCTTTCTTTCTCATCTAATTCTCCTACACTCTTCCTCCTCAACTCTAAAGAAAGGCCAGTGCCTCTGAATTCTTCCACAGAGTGAGTCAGTCCATATTCATTATTTTCTGAAATTCATCATGCTAGATATGAAGTCTTCGTCTGTGTCATGCAGAAAATAGAATATGACATACAGCAAAATTATATATATTTTTTTAAGAGAACCCACTACTGTTACCTTATACAGTAACCTGAAGTTCAAATAGGGCGCTTCAGTGTTGCAGTTCTTACATTTTTGCAGTTTGTTGTTTTCCAATGAGTCCCAAAGGGTTAATTCAACAAAGTGGTTTTGCATGCAGTTATATAACATAACTATGCTCATAGAGTACAAAATCATTACATGACAATAAGTGAGCCCTGCTCCTGCCAAAAAAATAAAAAGAAAAGCAAGGATGCAATTTTACGCTTTCCATGGGAGTTCAATATTTAAATACTTCTAAAACTTCCTTTGGATATACTTGTACATTTTTTTAATTAAAAGATTGGTTGCATAACTAGTTAAAAAAAAAGAAAAAAAGAAGAAGGAGAAAAGGATAGAACAAGAGGAATGAAGGTTTTGACTCTAGTAAGTATTTGCATGTCTCTAAACACGTAGAGTCACATGCTGCGTTTAGAACTCTAGAAGCATAAACTAGCGTATGTATTTAACACCTTGCTATATTAGAATTTCTTTTCTACTACGTATGAAAATAGATGAGTTCTGAACATATTTGCCATGTTATGGTTTATCAGTATAATAGTATTTTCACAAGTATGTATTTTAATATATTATCAGAACTTTTATCCTTTTGCATTAGTGAAAACTTAAGTGGGCTTCATTGATAAATGTGAGATTTTTTTAGGCCAAAAGGGGATTTTTAAGGATGAATGCTTTGTGATGCCCTAATAAGTTTATAGAAGTCAAAAACATTTTCAGTTGGGTGTCTTTTCCATGTTAGAATTTAGAAATCTAAGACAGTGAAAGGAAAAATGACGAGAAACAGTTCTTAAGCCTGTCATGTTGCAGTGGGTTTGAATTTTTAGTGTCTCTGTTCTCAGTGCCTTACCTCAGGAGGAGGATGGGATAGCCATAAAATCAGAATAATAATGGGGAAATTTTATCTGTGAAGCTACACTAGGACATTTAATAATGTCTGTGCTCTTACCTTCACACTTTTTTTTTGCCATCGTTAGTGGAAGTTTCCATCCTATTCTGAACTGACAACACTAGCCTTTCAGTTCTCAGAATAACAACAAAGGCAGAGGAGTGATATAGCAGAAGAATATGATCATTAACATCCACATGATTCCATCTTACCTTGTTTTTACTTAAGCTAACAGCAAGGTGCTTAGTATATCACTAAACTACTGATACATGAGAATTTGCCAGAAAACTCCATAAAAAAAAAATCACCTCTAAGAATTTTTATAACTAACAGTAAAGGGTACCTCAATGTCTATTTCAAAGCTGATTTGATGAATACAGAAAAGGTCAAACTAAAAATAACTAGACTGAATCAGTTATAAGTGTAGTAACATATGCCTCATTTAATAATGAACTCCAAATTTGCTCTGCAGTTTAAGTAGTATCATGAATGCTAATTCTGACAGTAAAGGGTTATGAACTACCTGTCTGCTCAAGTCTGGCACAAGGTCAGGCAGTTATAGAACTAATGAAAACCCTGATGTACCAAAAGGTAGATGATTGACACGAGTGTGCTAGCTGAAGAAAGTGCTGAGGAACTCTGGTGCATTCAAAATGACAGTGTCCTGAAACGCAGTTTACAACACTCTTTTTATTTAGCCCAAGTGTAGCAATAAACCTGAGTACTTATTGCCTACATCAACAGTGCCAGAATTCAGGGCACATTGTATTAAACTTTTACATGCCAATCACCAGGGAATTTTTTTCTGGTATGCTTTGTAATGGTCAACCTAAGGCCATTATAATCTAAGTATGTGAATATGCTTAGAAAGACTTTTTTTGTTATATAATTCAGAGCATCTGGAAAGGATGAAAAGGAAATGTTGTTAAATATTTGTAAGCAAAAGAAATCATAAAGCTGTAAAACAGTCAGCTAATAACTTCAAAATTGATTATTTTAAATTGTTTGAAAAATATGCATTCTACCACATGCTAGGAAAAGCTTTGTTCCTTTTAACTCCGCCTGTGCACTTCACTTTCAGGTCTTTGCATATCATAGGATTAATTTTCATCCATTTATTTCTTTTTTGGACCAATGTACAATGCTATGACTATTTTTCTTTAATCCCAACTTTCTGCAAGTATTGAGCTGTTTTTAGAACATTGAGATACTGGACAACAAAGTATGTTCATCTAACCACATGTAATGAGTATCAGAATGAATAGTGTTAGGAAACAATTAAACAGCAATATATTATTCACAAGTCTTGAAAATATGCAATAGATAAAACATACACCGTTTCCTGAAGTGTGGTGCTTTTCTGAAACAATTCATTCACCCATGTAGGAATTCAGCCACTCAGAAAATGATTAATTACAAAATTGAGATGTTAGTCTGGATTATCAAGATTTCATGATTCAGAGATACTCTGATCTGAGTAACTTTAAGGTGTGCAGGAGCTCAGAAAATTTCAATTCTTTTCAGGAAGTATTTCAATTTTAAGAGATGTTAAGAGGTATAATAGTTGAAAAGAAATCTTTTCTGGTCCAGTAACAAAAAAACACGTTGAATAGGCAAGAGATAAGATCCTATGCACCTAGTTGCAAAAGGATTTTGTTAACCAGAGAAAGGAAGAGGTTTGATTCTCACATGATACTCCTCATCTACAGTGTTTTTGTCATCTTTATGGCTGTACAAATGTCTGTAAACATGTGTAAGCATCACCTCCGTCACCTCAGCAAAAGTGTCTACATGTTAGCTTCTTTTTTCCATTTGGCTACAGGATATCTACCACATGGCATGTGAACAACTCACTTCATCAAATCTTCAGTGATTAGACATTAATACTATCATATGTAAGCTGCATGATTATCAGGAACATATTCTTGTAAAACTATTTTGGTAGCTACAATTTACTGCAGGATGCTTTCTATAATAGGTCAAGTTTCTGACTTTAGTATTAACCAGTATTTTTACCTAAATTTACCAAGCAGTCATTATCAACTATCAGGACTTCTTTTGTTTCAGAAGAATACTTAGCTAAAATAGCTTTTTTTTTTTTTTTTCCATACTGTATGCATACACACACATAAAACACATTATCAACTACATTTTCCAGGTATTTATCCTATACAGAAAGAGTAATTTTTACACTGAGACACCTACTATGTTAATTGAACAGAGGATAACTAATCCTATAGAAACTGATTGTTACATCTTGACCAAATCAGGAAAAGCAAGATGATACTACTCTTCCTGTCACACAGTAACTGGATAGAAACATTACTGAAATCTAAAAGAACATCTATTATCTTCATAGTTTGTCTCCCATGCCTCCTTACATCATGTTCTCTGAGGTATCTCAGCTTTTAGAATTTCTACAAAATATACTCTTTGTAAAAACATACTTTCTTCAGAGCTGTAAAATTGCTGTTTGACAAAGTTGTCCTGTTTTGAGTCCCTGTGAATCATCTTCTGTTCTGCTCATTAATGTAATGGCAGCATTTACTGATTATTTTTCAGCTGTTTTCTTTTATAAGGTTTTTTTAATAAGGATCATTTTGCTTATGTTTGTGTAAAATGATATATGTTGGAGCTGAGATCTAATTCAATCATAACACTGATAGAAAGAGCAAGAGTACATTTTCCTTATCAGTAGAGACTATAATTCCCCCAGCTTTTGAGATGCTACATGTAGAATAATGTGTCTAGTTTTGAACACCCTGTTCAGAAAGTTATCAACATCTAAATGGAGTTACCAAAAGAGGTGACTACAGCATAGGATGTACATGAGGAAGCTGAGGGAATTGCATTTGTCTAGACTCAAAAAGAAAAACTATGGAGGGATGTGATTGCAGCTTTCCTCCTTTACCTAATGGGGTTAAAAAGAAGATGGAGCCAGGCTCTTCTCAGAGAGTGACAGAGAAAGCACAGGAGGCAAAAACTGCAAGTCACAGTAAAGGAAATTCCATTTAGATACAGGCATTACATTTGACACAAAGAATGGTTGATTCTGGAGCAAGTTGCTTCAGCGAAGGCTAGGCAAAGGCTGGACAAAGGCTGATGTAACCTGATCTCATTTCAAAGCTGATCCTTAAGCAGGACCTTGGACTAAATAAACTCCACAGGTCCTGTGTAGCCTAGTTCTAGGAAGCCTAATGTTAAATGTGGTGTAATTATTGGTCTCTAACGCTGGATAAACCATCTATGTGACCTTTTAAATGTACTAAAGATATAATGGGAGTTTAAGAAATGAAACCAAAAGAAGGTAATAAAAAATAAGATAAAGTAAATAAAACATTCCTTGTATTTGTGTTGTGTCTCTGCAGCCTGTCAGCTGCAATGTAATGTGTACACTTCTCTGTGGTTTTTCAAATGCGAATTTGCTGGTGCTCTATGTCATCATCGCAAACCTATAATAGCAACAGATTTTGGCTGTTAAATAGAATAAGGAAAATGCATTTTCACATGACTACGAGACACAAGGTTCACATTGGTCACATGCAGTCACAATGCCTGAACCAGTTAAACAACATTCATTACCATTTCAGCACGTGCAAAAATCAAGATTTGTACAAAGCTGCTGAACATAGCAGATTTTCACAGTGATTCAAGGCTAAGTCATTTAGCACAGATGTTTCTGTAACTGATGCACTTAGAAAATTCATTTTTTAGTGGTCCTTGAACACAGAATTCTTGTCTATATGTTATATGCTGAGTATTCACATAAAAGAAATGTTAAAAGACTAGTCTGGGTAAAGTATACCTGCTTGAAGATTATGGGGGGCAGGCAAGAGGATGGCAAGATTTTCTTTGGTATATTTTTCTGCTTCTATGATTTGTTCCCCTTTAGCTTTGTTCTAGGGTTCTGGATATTGTTTTAGTTTGCCTGCTTGTTTGATTTTTAGGGTGGGGATTATTTAGCACATGAGTAAAAAGAAAGAGCTATGATTAACAGTGTTGAAGCTCTGTTCCATTATGTCATTCAGCAATACAAAAAAAATGTCTCAGGTCTATTCCCAAAAGCAGGGATTGCTTTCCAGTCCTTCAGATATTTGTAGCAATCTGAATGTCAGAGTTTGCTTTCCATTAAAATCTGATAATGTGGATAATTTTCCTTTGATGTCACAATCATGGAATTGTGAAGGAATGAGGAATACATGGAATATTCTTGGAAGGGGAAGAGGAAGAGAAAAGAGAGTGTAGGAGATCACCTAAAATCTACAGTTCAGAGAGGAACTTAATATGGGGCTGAATTATATAGGAACATGTAACATAGAGAAAAGGCAATATGAGGGAAATCCGGACATCAAGTGAGATTATGAGACAAAATATTTAAGTCAGAAGAAAAGAGACTGGTACAGAAACCAGTGGTGGAACTTGTTGCAAACAAGTATAACAAGAAAATACAACTGTATGACCAAGTAACAGATGAAGGAAGGTTGTGCACAGAATCTCTATATTAATTCAATTGAGGATCTCACCACACCATTATGTACCAGCCTCCTTGTTCTGGCTATGGCTCTAGGTACAGTAATAGGATCCCTTACCAATTAGAAGTAGCACTGGTCTCACTCTGTGCAGAACTAGGAGTAGCTATGTGTCATCAAATCTGGTCTCTTGACTTAAAAAAGCACTTTGTCCTATTTTTATTCCTTTTCCTTACCTGCCAGACAGTATTTTCCTGAGGACATGTCACATTCTTCAGTCATATACATAGCTGATGTTGAAAAGGACCACACAAAAGAGAGCTCCAAAAGCTTCCTGTTCTTTTTTCTTTTTAGCTGTTAACAATAACAGTGAGAACAGTGATGTTGGAAGTGGAAAACCAGAGATCCTTTTGACTTTCCAGATCTGAATTTAAAATGTGACTAAGAAGAACAGAGTCCTCATTCATGATCCAAAGAAAGCTTATCCTAAATACACATACTGATAAAGGTGTATGAAAGGAGGCTATTCCTTCATCACACTCACTGTGGCTTATCATTAGGTCACAGAGTGACACACACTCATGCTATCTCAGGGACCATTTACTTCATAATCACTACACATGAAGTGGAGGTACTTCAACAATAGACATTGAGACTGACCTACTGCACATGTCCCAGAAACTGATCTTCAGAGCTCTGCTGTGAGAGATATAGATGTTACACATGGAGATGCTCTAGCCACCTACGACGAGATAAAAGGTACAGAACTCCCTCTTCCACAGCCTGTCTATTGTGAGATGAAGCATATATAAGCATCACAATCTAAAATAAGGTTCAAAATTGTGAACTCTGCTCAGGTCCTCCCAGTAGTGCAGACTGTACTTGTGTGTCTCTTACATCTTGAAATATATATGGCACAGGGAAGCAGCTTTCAGAGGAGCAGTGAAGAGCCTTCCCTCACTCATACTCATGTTGGTCCCAAGTAGTACTTTAAGGTAGAAGTATTTCTGCAAGATAGGCTTGATTCGTCTGAATCAAAAAAGGAAATTTACAGCAATGATATCTCACATTCTGTGTGAAAGTTCAGCATTCTGCTATGGTGTTGCCAGGAACTACTGGATAAGGCAAAGTAACCTGAGGAGTGAGCACTCTTTTTTTTTTTTTTTAAAGAAAATGTAGTCTTCCTTCGTGAAAGAGTTCATGGTTGAAAACTTAGACAAAGGTAAAACACAGCGATTTCTCCAGTATTACTCATCACCTACTGCAGAGAATAAACCATCCATTGAGTAGTCTTTTCTGCAACACTTGGCCCTCTCACAATGTAAAAGATTTATGCACAGAAAACTGATGAAAGGCAATACTTTCGAAACTCAGGGCATTATCAGGACTATACTCTTAGTGTGTCATGCTTTGCACGTAACAGAGCATCTGCCACTATTCTACAGTCTTTTCAAATGCTATCCAAACTTCCTCTTTGATGGCTTGCAGGGTAAAATGGTGTGAGACAAAGGACTACATTCTGCAGCCCACAATAATTTCACACTAGTGTAATCCCATTGATCTAGATAAAGTTGCACAAGTACATAGCTGTTGCACCTGAAAAGATATACCAGTAGCATCAGGGGTGGAATGGCTGAGTTGAGCTCAGTCTGAGCTACCAGATGGGTGGAGTGACCTGATTATCTGCATTTAATAGAAAGAGAGGTTGGAGAGGTCAAACGTACTTTCAGCATGATACATGTTATGTCAGAATGGTTTGTGACAGCTCCCACTGGCTCAAGAATGACTCCTGCTGACTGAGAAATGCTTATGACAGCTCCTACCGACCCAGCCAGTAGGAAACATCCCTTTAACTCAACTGGGATAGATGGTATCTACAAAATACCGGAGGTCCAGGTCAGATCTCAAATACTTCATTAGTACATTGTACTCGGAAAATAAAGTCACATAGTTTGGTCCTCCTCTAAGAAGTTCATCAAAATTGGAGTATCACAGCTTGCCTAATATACTTAATAATGTATTGGTAAAGATCCTAAGTGATTAATCTTCTCTCCACTTACTCACTTGCTCAGCTTTTATTGTTTCTAGTCCTCATTATTCATTATATTTACCTATATATACATATGAGTATGTATTATATTTTACATAGATATTTGTATAAAAATATATATATACACTTATACAAATATTGCTGAAAAACTCCAGAAAAAATATTCATATAGCGAATTATTTTAACTATGAGTATTAAAATACATCTGTGAACAACAAAACTTATTTAATCAAGATGCTACATTACTGTATTTTAAAAGAATATCATGGTTCTGTTCTGCCTTACAGGATGTTGGGTCTCTTCCCCATCATCCCTTGCAAAAAACCTCTATATACACAAAAGTAGCCGTAACATAGAGAAAAAAGTTCAAGCTGTTCATGCTGGTTGCCACTGAGACAGCTGAAAGAGAATGATGTGCTGAAATACAAAGCTGCAGGAGGAGATCAATATTTCTGCCTTTTAATCTTGTTTCCTCACCTTCTCTGCTTGCATGCTCTTAAAACTTGCTGCTTGCAGTGCTGACCAGTAATAATCTCTGTATTTAATATTGGAATTCATCTCCTTTACATCTGTTGGCATATGGCTTTCAAGATGCTCCATCCCTTTTTGTCAAGGATGTATATCTTCAGGGTCAATCAAGTGCAATCATTTGTGTTTTACATCAGCAGAGTTCATTTATGTATACGGAAGCAAAAGCCCTAATGAGTTATGGTGAATCATATTATAAAGATCTCTCTTGACTTATGCAAATTTCTCACATAAATTTGATACAAATAAGACACAAAAAAGGCCTAAACTATAGAACAGTCTCACATTAATGACACATACTTGATCTTTGTGTATGTGTATTAATAACTCCTTATAGTGCTCTGTGTTAATAATTTGCATTTATCTCTTAAAGTTTTCCATTTGAAAAATTTTTAGTTGAACAGACATTAGTATTGAAAGATTTAAATCACTTTTCTGATAGAATGCCTTGCAACACTGGTTTGTTAAAGTGAAATATGACCCATTTGTTCAGCCTTGGTTATTATATATAGTTGAATATACAAATAGAAATTTATCCTAGTAGGATTGCTGAACTATAAAAGAGCCAATATGGAAACCTGTCCACAGCAGAAACTGAACTTTTTTTTTAGAGGCAAAAATATTTTTAACATACTTACTTATATTTCTGCTTTATCTTGCATGTACACTTACCTAAGCAGCAAACTATAGCTGATCTTTTATTTTCACCCAAGTCAGAACCTGGAACCAAAATAAATCTAGGAATAAGCACTTACTGGATCAGTCCTGCCTGAACTGATCTTATGAATTACATTAATTGTGTCCTATCAGTCTCTCCTTCTTTCCATTCACTATGTAGGAAAGCCTAAATCATCTAGCTCAGAGGCAATCATCTCAGATATCATCAGCATTTTGCTTCCACAATCATCTGGCCAATTTTCTTCCCACGTTTTCAGAGGTGATTGAATTCTGATACTTGAGCAGAAACGTTCTGGGTTGAACCTGGCTGCCAGCTAAGGCCCAGCCCAGCCATTCATTCACTCACCCAAGCAGGACTGGAGAGAGAATTGGAATGGAAGATGAGACAAAAAAACCAAAACTGTTCATTGAGACAAAGAGAGAAAAAAACCCAACTTGTTTGTTGAGACAGTTTTTATAAGTAAAGGGAAAGAAACAGCTGATGCAAAGGCAGTCACTCACTGCTTCCTACCAGCAAACTAATGAGCAACTATTACCTTGGAAAAACTCTCTCTCGGTTTTGGTGCTGAGTGCAATGTTGTATGGTGTGGAATAACCCTTGGGTTAGTAATAACTGAAAGACTGGTGTGTTTGAACACTGTTTTGATCACAAATCCAAACCACAGCATCATACAATCTACTGTGAAGAAAATTAACTTTGTCCCATCTAGACTCAGAACAAAAAAGATATCCATAAAGACATTTCTCAATTGTCATTTAACCCTTAGGCTTCACAGATCATGTCTGTATAGAAAAGTGAAACCAGAATGCCACTGTGTTTCAGCTGAAGCAGTACAGAATCTCATAAAATTGGCATGTTGTATCTGCCAGGGGCATCTATATCACCATAAAACTGTTTCAGTTGCAGGTGCCCAGGCATTGGCAGTCAGGGGCTGCAGGGGTGGTCTCTTTAACGAGAGGCTTGGGCTGCCCCCAGCTGGTTCCAGTCATCTCCAACAGACTCACCACAGGACACAGCTGGGCCCCCCAGTGAAGATCACAGAATCATAGAATGATTTGGGTTGGAAGGGACTTCTAAAAGTCATCTAGTCCAACCCCCTTGAAGTGAGCAGAAACATCTTCAACTAGATCAGGTTGCTCAGAGCCCCACTGAACCTGACCTTGAATGTTTCCAGGGATAGGGCATCTACCATCTCTCTGTGCAACCATGCCAGTGTTTCACCGTCCTCATTATAAAAAAATTCTTCCTCATATCTAGTCTAAATCAATCCTCTTTTAGTTTAAAACCTTTATCTCTTGTCCTATCGTAACGGGCTCTGCTAAAAAGACTGACCCTGTCTTCCTTATAGGTCCCTTTTAAGTACTGAAATGCTGCAATAAGCATTCTCTTCTCCAGGCTGAACAACCCCGACTCTCTCAGCCTGTCCTCACAGGAGAGGCCCTCCAGCTGGACCCACTGCAACAGATTCCTGTCCTTCTTGTGCTGATGACTCCAGAGCTGGACACAGTACTCCAGGTAAGCTCTCACCAGAGTGGAGTAGAGCATCAGAATCACCTCACTCAACCTGCTTGCCATGGTTGTCGTGATGTAGCCCAGAATATGCTTGGATTTCTGGGCTGTGAGCACACATTGCTATCTCATGTTCAAGCTCTTCATCCATGAGTACCCCCAAGTCCTCCTCCACAGGGCTGCTCTCAATCCTGTCATCCTCCAGACGGTATTGATACCAGGGATTGCCCTGAGCCAGGGGCAGGACCTTGCACTTGGCCTTGTTGAACCTTATGAGGGTCACATGGGCCTACTTTTCAAGCTTATCCAGCTCCCTCTCAATGACACCTCATCCCTGTCATGTGTCAACTATACTACTCAGCGTGGTGCACTTAATCCCACTGTCTATGTCTTTGATGAAGATATTAAACAGCACTGGTCACAGATCTTCATCTGGACAATGAGCCATTACTACCCTCTGGATGCAACCATCCAACCAATTCCTTATGCACTGAACAGTCCACCCATCAAATCCATATCTCTTCAATTTAGAGAGAAGAAAGTTGCAGCGGACTGTGTCAGAGGTCTTATAGAAGTCTGGACAGTTGACATTCTTAGCTCTTCCCTTGTCCGCTGGTATAGTCACTCCATTGTAGAAGGTCACTAGGTAGGTCAGGCAGGACTTGTCCTTCGCGAAGCCATGCTGACTGTCTCAAATCACCTCTCCATCCTCCAAGTTCCTTAGAATAGCTTCTAAGATGGTCTGTACCATGATCTTCCAAGGGACAGAGGTGAGGCTGACGAGTTGGTGGTTCCTAGGATCCTCTTTTCCACAGTCTTTAAAAATGGATGCAATGTTTCCCTTTTTCCAGTCAGCAGGGACTTTGCCTGACTGCCATAACTTGAGAGGGGCTGGACAACTGCACGAACCACAACCTTTCAAGACTGGGATGTATCTCATCAAGTCCTATAGACTGGTTCAAGTTCCTCAGATGGTCATGAACCTGATTTTCTCTTGCAGTGGGATGGACTTTGACCCCAACAGTCCCTGTCTTTCAGTCCATTGAATCAAAAAGTGTGTGAAGACATGTTACCATTGAAGACTGAAGAAGAAAAGGTGTTAACTGCCTCAGCCTTCTCCTCCTCATCCATTGTTACCAGCTTGCCATTCTTGCTCATCGGGGGGAATATGCTTTGTTCAGTCTCCCTTTTCTGGTTGACATAGCCCTTCTTGGTATTCTTCTTATCTCTTGCCAAGTTCAGCTCCAGCCATGCCTTGGCCTTCCTAACCTGCAGCCTGCAGAGATGACCAAAATGAAGAAGACGTTACCACACAGCCCATGGAGGATCATACAACTGATCAGGTGGATATGCTCCGAAGGAAACTGAAGCCCATGGAGAAGACCACACTGGAACAGGGGAAAACTGTGAGGAGTAAGGAGTGGCAGCAAGGAGCTGTTTTGGACTGACCCTAACCCCACATTCCCTATCCTTCTGTGCTGTCTGTGGGGCAGGTGCATGGGAGAGAAGTCAGGAATGAAGGAGTGAAGTTGAGCCTGGGGAAAGGGAGAAGTGGGAAGAAAGTGTTTAGACTTTTGTTTCTCATCATCCAAATCTATTTTAATTATCAATGGATTGAATTCATTTTCACCAGGTTGCATCTGTTTTGATTGTGACAGCAATGTGAATGATCTCTATGTCCTTATCACAGTTTATGAGAATTTTAACTTTATTTTTCCTCCCTGTCCTGGGAAGGGAGAGTGAGGGAGCTGCTGGGTGAACATCAGGCCACTCACCGCAGTGTTAATCCACCAATAACTGATGTTGTTCTACAGCTAACAATTTGCTTATGACTAGGATAAGCTCTTACCAAAATCTGATTCTCATACAGATTTCATCCATTTTGAAATGCTATTTTCATATTGACACTCTACATCAATGTCCCAGTTTCACTGGGACAGAATCATGGGCCTGCCGTGGTCTGCAGGTTGTTAGTAGTTTGAGGTCAGTGAGGACAGCTGACCTGAGCTGTAACCCGTATCATAAACACCATGCTCAGTATAAAGCGGAAAGTTTGCTGAGGATGAGGGGGAGTCCTGTTTAGGGTTCCTTGACCCTGTCCTCTTTCTGATCTTGAGGACTGCCTTCTTGTTTGTTGTGACCAGTGTGCATTTGCTGGGCCAACTATAACTTTGTTTACTTTATACTGCAATGATATTATTTTGGCTGTTTGATTAAATATGTTTTCATTTCAAACTATGAGCCTCCTCTCCTTTATCAGATCACTCTTCTTATCTGGGGAGAGGTTATCAGGTGTTGGAGCAACTGCTGAAGTTCAGCCCCAGATACAGAATAAATGTAGATAATGAAATACGATCTAAGGATGTCTTGAGATAAAGTAGCATACCTTAACAGAATAGTAGTGAAGTTGGCAGAGATGGCTCCCCAAGGAAAGTCTAATATTTGGAAAATCTACCAAAAAAAATTCTGTATTTGTGTTCAATATTTCACTTCTTGTAGGAAATGAAATGCCTTTATAAAAAAAACCATAACCAAAGTCCTATCTTGAGAGCTGTCCCTTTTTCTTCATCTGAACTCCTGGTTTGTATATAGGTTGCACTACATTCAGTGCAGAAACCTGGGGACTCCTGCTGCCTGCAAAGATCTGCCCATGAATTACATTTAGTAGTTAAATTATTACAATAAATGTTCAAACAGACTTCTTTAAAATTATTAATGCAATCACTACTAGTAGTATCACTAGGGCTATCAGTGCTCATTTACCCATTTGATCATTAATGTGATAATATTCACCTCATCTTGCTGTCCTGTTCAATTAAACCTTTGGAAATTCTTATCAATATCCCAAGTAAATTACTTATAGAGTTGGTAGCACAGACGCTACATCACACATCCCCCTACTTCACTGAGACTCTCTGTGCTTCTAATTTTACCAGCTGTTATTTATTTAAAGATCTCTGGTTTCTTGATGTGTGGCTCAAGTAGAGTTTTGAATTATACAGTTAAAATGGTTATGTCATTTCTGAGAAAGATCATAGGGAAAAATGCTTTATTATTTTAGTATGTAGCCTGCATCTTGGTTCTGCTCAGCTGTATTGCTGAGGTAGCTCCTACAGAAAACCCTGCAGACATTGTCTTTCTGGAAAAAAATGGGCTATATAGAGGAACATCTGTTCGTGTTGGATTTAGCTATGCACTGGGTGTTCTAAGAAGTCTGAGTTTTCTCTTTGTTATTTCCCAAAGACGACCATAAGTCCAGTCTCACATCTAGTCTGGAATACAGAAAATGTGGACAAAAGGCAGGTTTAGACTCAACTGAATGTTCAGGCCAATGTTTATAATATAGGGTAGAAATTGCTTTGGTTTTTCTTTTGACGTTGCATCAAAATTTTCTCAAATTTGGCTAGAACACATTTTAAAAGGAAAAAAAAAGAAAAGAAAAAAAAGAAAAAGAAAAAGAAACTCACCCACATGATCAGAAGATAGTTTTTCAGGCATTAAGTGGATACATTGTAAGATACCTTGTACAAACATCTTTTTGTTCCTTGTGTCAACATTGCCTAGCACCACTTTACGATTACCGTTTCAAGGCGCAGAGGCAATTATAACACAATCTCTGAAGATTTTAATCTGTGAAAAGATTATATAAAGATAAAAATGTCTCTAGCGTTTAAAACCAAAGTCTATTTAACCCAGTATCCTGTCTCTGAAGTGGCCAGTAAGGGAAGGCGAAGAAAAGAATTTAGACATAAACAACTAAACCAAAGCAAAACAAAACAAAAAAACACAGTGTTAAACTGATGTAAACCCTTTCTTTGTTATGTCCTTCCAGCTTCTGGCAGTATATCCTTTAAGGGTTTCCTGAGCTGAGGAATCACTTCATCACATTTAATAGCTCTTGACAGATTTTTCTTTCATTTTGTATAATCACTTTTTTTAAACCCATTTATGCATGTGGCCTCCACAAAGTTCTGTGGCAATCAGTTCCACAATGGAACTATGTGATCTGTGAAAAGATACTTCCTTCTGTCACTTGTCATTACTTAATAATTGAATCGGTTTCAGGTAATTCTGATTGCTGGCATGAGAAATATTCCCCCTTTTCATGATGTTCTTGACTTCACAGGTTTTTTATTACAACCTTCCTCCATCATTCATTTGTTTTATTTTCCTTCCTTTTCCTTTTTTTTTTTCTTTTCTTCCCTCTAAGACTCTTAGTGCATTTAGCTTGTCCTTGGACATAAGCTATTCTCTACCTCTGATCATTCTTGTCACTATTCTATGTACCTTTCTTAGTTCTCATATATCCTTTTGAAATGAGGGATTAGGACTGTGTATGGTATTCAAGATGTAAGCACCATCATCAAGTGAATTGCTATAGATTTCTATGGTTATATAGTTTTTCGTATTTTATTCTCAAATCCTTCCTTAATAATTACTAACATTCTACTTGCGTTTGTAACCACTGCAGAGTATTGATCTGATATTTTCTGAGAAATATCCAATGACTCCAAAATCCTTTTCTTGGATTGCAGTCATGACTTTAGAGTCCATCACAGCATATGAGCATTTACTGCTGTTTTAACCATGCTGATTGTTTTGAACTTGTTGATATGAAATTCCATGCTGCATTTTATCATGCAGCCACTGAGTTTTGCAATTTTTTCCAGAAGTCCTTTGCAGTCAGCTTTAGTTTAGTGTCTCTTGAATAATTAAACAAGTAATTAATAACTGTAACATAACATATACACGAGAAGACTGAACAAATATAGAGCGGGTGTTTCTTAACGTTTCACGGCTTGACTTTGCAGGTTTAAAGTTATTTTAATATTTTAAAGATATGATTTTAAAATGTAGTTATTTTCTCAGGTGGACATCAGTAAATAATTATGTGTACACATACGTGCATGTACAGTCACAAGTGCATGTATGGTCACTAAAATAAAAAATAATGGCTATCAGAACATTCAAAATGCTATCAAACATGTAGAAATGCCCTAAAGAAAAATAAAAGAGTACAACTTATCCATAAAAATATACATATAAGGACACAGACAAGCTCCCACTCCTTGTAAAGAGATTGTGTGCTACAGCCAGTGCCTCCAAGACACCTTAACGTACAGGGTGTCAGAATAGAAGTGGGCATTCTTCCATCATATATGCGTAACAGTTGTCTTGTAGTCAGCACATCTTATTTTCAAGTTACATATTCAAATACCTTAACCTTTAAAGTAAAAAGAAAATCATAAAAAATATA
>VWZK01002239.1:41839-149440 GCA_013396935.1 Baryphthengus martii
AAAAAAAAAAGCAAAGAAAGGAAAAGTAAGTTTGTTTTATTCATGGCTTGGAGTTTTGCAGTACTGTATGATTGACACAGAAAGAAATATTATGTTGTACAATTATATGGCAGACAGGCCCAGGGCTATTCAGATGAGAGAACTAATAACCATGCTGGCAAAAGAAATTTCTTATTAAAACCTTGTTAAGGAACTACAATAATTCATTAAGGGTTATATCATTATAAAAATCCATCATTGTTATAGACTGTTTCCTGGGGCTTTGGTTTAGTAAAGTTTGACATGCCCTTTATGCTCTGAAATTAGGTAAAGCTAAAAATGATTTATGCACCAAAAATGTTAAACATTTGATAAAGCACAAAAATAACTATGCACAGCTTCCTAACCTTGGCATAGTACCTCAGGGGTTCACAGCCTAAGAAAAAATGTCTTATAAAATGGACAGTTTAAAGCCTTGTATATTCAATGGGTCAAAACCTGCTTACATTAAAAACAGTGGGACTGCAAATGTCTTCAGTGTGGATAAGTTTTTGCACATGGAAAATAATAATGTGAGAAGAACTAGGGATAATATCAAAGTGGTCTAATGAGATGTGATCAAACGAAAAAGAAAATAGTAAGAACAAAAATCCAATAAATACAAGCAACTGTGATTTAAAAATATCACGGACTAAGGCTCACTAGGTATTTTGCAGGATTAATTTTTGTCCTTGTTCCATGCATATTTTTACTTCTGGCTAAAAATTATGGAAATCATCTCCTCCCAGCACAAAACCTGTTGTATTATTTAAAATGAAACGAGGAAAACTGCATCAGATGCAACGATTACTTAAGGTTCCCTCAGAGAACTAAACAACAAACATGTAAATCCTTGCTTGCATGTTTGTGGGTAATGCTACCCATCGTGGTCACCAGCAGTACCACAGTGACAAACTGCTCTGAATAGAGCTGCAGAAGAGTGTCTGTCAGTGGCATAGGTTCATGGAGAAATGTGTTGTTTGGACCCCATCTACTAGCGGGCAGTGGTACAAATTAACACTAGGCAGTCCCTCACCGGTCATCAGCCAGATGTTTATATCCAAAGTTATACACTTTTTCACATGCATCATTAAGATCCATTTAGATTAATCCAATGCCCAGTTTTATTACATGCCCAAGTCACAGTACTTCCAGAATGTCCAGATTAGTTATTTTTGCAGTTAATACTGAAAATAATAGAAATACATCACACTAATTGGCACACTTATTGGCTGTCATGCTGACAGGTCTAGTGCTGAATGGGTTGTGGAAACCAAAATAACCTCTCACTTTTGAGATGATCTTTGTCAAATTTGAGATGCACAGGAAAGAGCATAGACAACCCTGCACTATCGATGCTTCAGCAGTACTAGCTTTCTCGAAAGTGGTTGATTTTTCTTTCCACAGTTAAGAGAGACGGCTCTTATTGGTAGGGCTGTCAGACAGACATTCTTTGTAAATACTAAAGTCACATACGACCACTTGTGCATGTTCCTGGTGAAAATGTAAAAGCCACACAATGCATATACACTGTAATGCTCTAAGTCTTATTTTGAGCAGAGTAAAAGCACATATAAACACAGTAATTTCCTGTTAGCATAGCTGGAATATTAACAATCTAATCAATATTATCATAGAATCATAGAATGGTTTGGGTTGGAAGAGACCTCTAAATGTCATCTAGTCCAATTAGTCCTAATCTTATTTTTAAAGGAAAAGGAAGAATACTCATACAATTGGAATCACTATATGTGCATTCCTTAGTTTCTAGCCCTTTTCCTTTCAGTGTGCACCCCGTATCCCTGCTCCTTGAGGTCCTAAATTTGGTGGTTTCATTCTGATGTGAAGTGGGTTATAACAGTGAGCTGTCAGCAGCTGAGGTCCTTTCCCAGGAGTAATGTGGTGCTCATGCTGATGGTGTCATTCTCTTCACTCTAAAGTCTGCTTGGGGTCACTTTTCTGTGTTTGCCAACATGCTTTTACACCTCTGTTCTTTTTTTATTGCTCTACATCCAGATTTAATATTTCTCACCCCTAAGACCAGTTTTCCTCTGCTCCAGGTCTGCATTTCTATAACTGACCATGGATGAACTGTTTATTGCTGTGGGGTCTCCAGTGACATCCTGCACCCCATGCCTTACTGTCCCACTCCTGTGCTCCTCCACACTGCATCCTGAATCCTCACCTCTGCTGTTGCACCAAGCCTGCATTTCTCTACGTTACAGAATTGCATTAGAGTCTGTTACTGCTAAACTGAGTGAAAAAATGCTGCAGGCAGGTCAAGACGAGTTCAGGCAGAGCAGGCCTGATGAGCCTCAGTCCTGAGCTTTCTGCAATCTCAGTACAGAGCTTATGACTTGTTACTTACAATGGTAGTACTCCATTACAAGGTTACAGGGTAACAGCACATTGTGTCTCTGTTCCATGCACAGACTTTTTAAAAGTAAAAAACATTTCTCAGAAGCTACTGTGTTTCCTATACAAAAACAAAATACATCTATGAATTTTCCCATAAACACAGAGATCCCAATTCTTTATGGTATAGTTTCACCCTAGTGATTCTTTGTAATATGTGTTTAATCAGCACTCAGAAAATAGTGTTCATTTTTATTTTAATCAGAAATAATGGCTGGTGTTTCAGCATTAAGGAGGAGTAGGCAACAGACTCTCCACATAAGAAAAATCTCCCTTTTTGCTATGACATTTACCCTGGAAAGGATATTTGACATCAGGGAATGAAGGTATGGAAGGATGACACAGGGAACAAAAGGGAATAGGTTACCAGTCAGCTCTGAATGTAAATGAAATACAGACACTGGGGTCTTTCTGGTTTCTTTGAAAGTCCTAAGCCAACACCGGATGTAATATTCTTTATAACCTCTTCCTGACATCAGACAGCTATTAGATTCTTCTTTTCCCTGGCAGTATTTTGAAATGAAATAGGTAGTGCCACCTGCTGTGAATATTTAAGCTTTTCTCTCTCACAGCTCTCTGAAAATGAATAGGCTCATTTATTTTAATGTAACTCCTTTTAGTATGCACTTCAGGTGTGTAATCTAAACTACCCAACTCATCAGCAGAATAGTAGGTAAAACAATGTACGGACTTATCACTCAGAATGAACTCAGGAAAATGTGGCAGTCCAGTTAAAAAAATTCAGAATTCCTGTCTTCATAATCGTATAGGAATAATTTTGATTTCTGCTTAACTGCTGTTATGCTCTCTTTGCTGGTTGCCAGCTGGTGTGGACTCGGTTCAATGTGTTCAGTGTTAAATGTTAAAGCCCTATGTGGTTGCATCCTAGTTATTTAGTTCAGTTCAGTTTTCAGATGAGTAAATGCAATAAGAAGGTTGTGCCTCTTCAACCTCCACATGTTTTGTCTCACCGGTGCAAAATGAAATAGGACACACTGTAGTCTCTCTGAATTGCACTGACTCCATGGAGTGGTGGATAAACCCGAGCAACAGCACATTTTATGCAGTTTTGCAAGCGCTTAGAAGATAGTGGTGAGCAAAAACTAACTATGTTTATGACTTCAGCTGTGGTTACTCCAAAGAGGTCCAAGTGCTAACTTAGAGCCGTGAAGGAATTGACACAGGATATTTTCGAAAGCTGTTATGTATGGCAGGAATGGGACACTGATGTCTATTGGACTCTGCTGTGATTAAACTGAATATTATATTGTAGACATAATATAGATATGGCAGATACGGTAACCATTCAAATGTTGCTATCTCATCATGTCTTCCCTAAATGAAATGAATTTTCTGTTGTATGCATTTCATCATAAATTAGGTGAACTACCATTCTGGTTACTCAGCATACTCTTTATAGGATTATGTTTTTCTCCATCAGACCCAGGATATCATGTTAAACATTCTTCAAAAATGCTTGCTGCTTCCCTAGACTGTATTCCAATACTGCAAGAATATTTAGGCCAGCATTTCTTTTAAATAGATTGATCACACTGCTTTTTGTCTTTCACATTACTGTCTCAGCCAGATGAATCCACAGTCTGAACAGGATTGTCTGCACAGGCATACAGCTGTCACCATTTCATGTAGTCTCTATCACATGTATGCCATGATTCAGAGCTAAAAGGCCACAGGGCAGCAAATCTCAGATGCATTAGCCATCGTAGTAAATCCATGACTCACTAAGTTGTTTCACCTTCCCGTGGTATTGCTGGCATCTGGAGCTCTGACTGTGTGATCTGCTGTCGGTCATGACAGAAAACTGTCAAAATGGATATACAGTTAACCACTGAAAACGAGCTGACCTGACTCAACTCTCTGTCCTTATTAGCACCTTTTCCTTCCATCAATGGCCAAATCTCCATTTGCATGAGAGCCTAAGGTGCTCTCTTTCCTACAGGTTAAATCGTTTCCACAGACCACCTATCACCACCTGAAGGCCTAATAGGGGCATGATTTTCCTCAGTTAAGATGAACTAGTGCTTACTCCAGTTATAAATCCTGCATATGTTCTGAGAGAATTTTACCTTTATTTTATCTTTACCTTTCTTTCTGGTTCTATCAGTTTATCATTGAAGCGCTTTTCATTGAAGTCGAAGGAAATTTTTATGTACTATGAGAATAATAGATCATCTTTCCCCATTCCAATCTAAACCAAATTAATAACTTCTCTCCTTCCTTTCTTCTTTGTGCAAATGATTTGCGCTGTGAAGCATGTACAGTATCTGCAATCATAGAGTGATCTACTTCTATGATTCCCTTTATTTTCCTCTTTCTTTTACTCTTTGTTCTTTTTTCCTCTGATTATTCCCACAAGGAGTACATTTGGCATGAGTGGGAAAGAGAGAAATGCAACAGACAACATCCTCCACCAACAATACCTTCCTCTACTATGAAGTTCTTGATAGTTTCAAAACAAAAAGCACCGAAACATGTCCAGCAGAACAGAAAATGTTTAAATTGTCTCTGTTGCAGCCAGAAGTTTCGCTTTGTTGCAAAATAGATGTAGAGCTGTGTTACTGAGCCAAAACCAAACTCAGTAGAATAGGAAGAAGGTCCAGATTTACTGGAAGGACTGGAGCTGCTTTGCAAATACGTCTTACTACAAAACCATTTAAGCTGGTTTGACATACTGACCTAATAACTGATTTGAGTCCCAGGAATTGTGTGTATTTGTCATGGCTGGAATGGCATTCTGGCTTCCTTTTGGTTTTCCTCTCATCCTTGCAAACATGCTATATGTACATGATACCACATTAATTCTCTTCCATGTTAAGGAGCAGAGAGCAAGAAAGATAGCAAGTAAAAAAAAAAAATAAAAAAAATCCATGAAATATCTCAGACAGTGTTCATGCTATATCATGTTTCCTCAACAATGCCTTTCGTAAAATTACCTTAAATACACAAATTTCTTGAATAGTTGAAGGTGTATGGAAGCAAACTATTGTAATAGATAGCTGCAGTCACACAGCAGGCATGTAGTGGTGCTTCTTTCTCTGGAGAAAAATATGCAGCTAAAGACAGTAGCAGGTTTTTAGTAAAGATGCCACTGATGAACTGTTTTATCAAAGTGACAGGCAAACTGCAGAGCATTCCCAATCCCACCAACTCATTTCAAAGAAGACACACAGAAGCATCTAGTAAATACAGAGGCTGTGATCCCATAGAGCTTCTCATGACAACTGCTGCCGAAACCACAGGGATATTTGATTTAGCTGCATACTGGTTTGCTGGGTTTCTTGCAAGCTTTTTTTTGGGGGGGTTTTGTGTTGGCTTTTTTTTTGGAGGGGGTATTATTTGTTTCTTTTTGTAAAGAACCCTTCCACTGATATGCTTCAACTCGACAACTTTTCGAGTAAAGACAGATTCCTCCAAATATCAGTCTGTGTCTGAGGCAGAAGATGATTAATTGAAACAAAACAAAAAAAACCCCACAATTGTTTTCATTTAAATTATTTGTCCTCTGAGACAAACACAGAAGAAAGCCAGTCAGATTTGTGAAATGTCAGTCTTTGAAAATAAGTTTAGCATGTATTCTTCTATAAACAACTTTTCTTTCTCTTTTCCCAGCAAAAAATATTAGCTCTTTGACCGTACTTGAAAGAATCTGTCAAAATTAAAACCTACTGTTTACTAAACTTCCTAAAAAGCTAAAGGGAGGAATACCAAAGGGGTATCCTGATTATGCCTTTGAAAAAGATTTAAAAATTTAGCTGCCAACATTATTCTTGCATAGATTCAAACATATAATTCAACTGAGTGTATTCCATGGAATGTGGTCTTTATTTTTCAGGTCAGTGTTGCATAGAAGAGTCTTTATTAATCTTCTGTGATGCATCGGTTTCGGTCTACTATTCCTTTTTACATGGGGCATGGAGTGATGGCTAGATGCCTGCTCACAAAGGAATGTACAACTTCTTGCCTTGAAGATGTTAGAACTCAAAAAAAAAGAAGAATAACAGAAAAAGGAGAAAGGAGGGAGCTTACTTCCTACTTTCTTGTACTGGGAAACCAAGATCTAGAAAGAAAATATTGACTTATGCTGTAAGTTTTTAGAATAAGTAGAGGCTAGCTAATGAAAGTGAAAGTCCCAGGCCTGAACTGTAAAAACATTTTGTGTGGGAGCCGCTGTCATTTCCACCCTACAATGGCAGCGAGCTTTGTGTGTCCTAATTCTATCATCTGCCTTTACAGGTTTTCAATGACTTCCCTTGCCAGGACAGCTGCTAGTGAACTAAAAATACATCTGCATGTCCAAGTACAAGTGGAATGAGGTCCTGCAAAAACTCACTGTTGTATTTATCCCTTAATCATTTGTGATTTGCTTATTCATTTTTCTACTTAAAGAAGTTCTCATCCAATGCCTTAGGCAAATGTGCATAAAACTTGAAACAATCACATCAGTGTTTTCTGAGGACTAACCAAGCAGCTGGTCTGAACAGGAAGAGCTTTCACCCAGGATCTTGATTGCTCCCAAAGCAACTCTTTTCCTCTCACAAAGCTGCATTTCAGCAGGCCTGCTGGAAGTCTTATGTGACATATAGACTCTCTGGGTAAACCAGTCTCCAAAATCTGCTTTTAGCTCCTCTGGCAGCTTTACTACTCTAGAGATTTTCAAGCTTCTGTTCTTTGCTCTGATGCAGAGATGTATGGTGAACAGGATAAATACATAGAGTAACGGAAGAATGGCACATGACTCTGCCGATGAAGAGAGATAGGAGAGCTTTGGAGAGATAGGAGGGCTCAGTTGTCCAATTGTATTAAAAAAACCCACAACAGACTCCTTTGAAACATGTGTTTACCTTTGCTTTGCCAATCAGCATGCATGGGAATCAAACATCTGGAGCTACTTTGTGTCCAGAGTTTGAAGTTTGCTTTAAAAGAAACCAACTTTTAAAAGTTCATCCCCTTGCATCTAATTTGAGTGCCTTCTGAAAACTAACAAAAAGACAGCTAAGAAAAAGTTAGCATCTCTTTAATAGAGAGCTAAGGGATTATCTGTGTGTTGTGAGGCTCACACAGTTATAGAAGTTTTTTATGTCTTCACATTACAAAAGCCAAGTCAGCCCTAATTGTAATAGTCATTTGGCAGCAGATTTCCTTATCATAATATTCAATACTTGCACTGATACAAGATTAGTAAAAATAGTCTGGTGGAATGGGATTTAAATCCAGATTTAATTTACCTGAATGTAAGTGTCTAAAGAAAAGATAGATATATACATTTCCTATGTACTTAACAGAGATTTAATCAATACAGCCAATGAAGCTTGGAGAGCAAATCAAAGGATGAGCCTTTAAAAGTCTACCAAACTGTGAACTGAATTGCCCTCTGGGCTCCTTAGATTGTCCTGATCTACAGCCTCTTCCCAGAATACTAGAGGACCAGAGGGTGATCTCACATTGACTTCAAACCTCATTGATTTTAGAAAACACATCTTTGTCTTTGACCACTTGCTAAGGGGAGCTACTCCAGAGCCAGCCCAGCCCACAGTGGAGTGGTAGACCTCGCTGTACAGGATTTTCCTTTGGTAGGGAAATGCTCGGGGTTCAGAGAGACCAGCCAGGAGCCAGCAGCTCTCCGTGGAGAGGCTGATGAGACAGGGGCATTGCCAGGGCAACAGCGACCACACTCATGGCTATAAAAGAAGCCCCTGGGGAGCACAGAGACCAGAACGGGCAAACGGAGTGCAATATGGCACCTTGTGCAGCACTGTGCTGAAAGCTCTGACACCTCTGACCAGGGAGAGGTGGTTTCCACCCAGCAAAACGATTCTATGATACTACTATTCTATGATTGTATGTCCTAGTTCTCAGCAATGCACCTGCATACGGACACAAAATCCCTTCTCTGGAAAGTCCTATCTATTTACCTTAGTGTAGTTAGATGGGTTCAGGGGCACTGGGAAAATACACAGCTCAAGGCAGCCTGATTTCAGAGCAGCAGTCATTTAGTTTAAGGGGCTACCCTGAGACACTTACCTCCTTAATTAGGCCTCAAATAAAATTAGTTAAATTTTCAGAGGGCCTGAGTACTATCGGTTCCAGGTGAATTCAGTGTTCTTCGCAGACAAAGCAAAGTTTTAGAAATAGTTTGGGCAGCAGGACTAACTGTAAAAGATATAGCCATTTTTATTTTATAGTGAAAAGAATTGTATTTGTGAGTCATACTGACACCCAATGGTGTGAAATCAGACACTGCAAAATTTATATCAGTACAAAGCTATGATAAACCTTATAATCAGACCAATATTTAAAAAATGGTTAAAGATTTCTGTAAACGAATCAATAACCTACTTCAGGAATAAAACCTCATAACACAAGTTTTACACAAATTGAAAGAGTGATAATGGATAGAATTTCATGAGAAAACTTTAAACCTTAAAGATATGATTCCTGCAGCACCCCATATTCAGCATGCTGATGTCAGTGTACCCCTAATAACCTCAGCAAATAATTTCAGGGCAGCCCAGGAATTCTTTCTATGCTGTGTCAAGGAGAAGACTGGAGAACCGTTTCATATGCACCTAGGGCAAAGAAGCTAGTATACAAACGTGCACAGAAGTGAAAGAGATGCCTGGAACTGAAAATCTTTGTGGATGCGAGGTTTCAGTTACATTTGTGGGTGTACACGTAGCTGAAGAATTAGACCCCTGTGATCTTAGCTTCAGTCTTTCTCATAATGGTAAAAATTTATATTTATTTAATTCCATAAGAGCAAGTAGCACTAATCAGAATCATGCTGGTATAAATAAGAGAATATATTTTTGACAGACAACATCTTGTTCTCCGTTATAGAAGCTGTCAAAATGGATAAAAAAACACTTTTGTGTTCATCCAGTGCACATACCTTTAAAAGTATAGCTGTCAGTGATTGATAGAGTTCTAATGAAAGATGCAGCAATTATAATGCTGCTACATATGTGAACATCATTGTACATCAAGGTCATTTAGGCATAATTTTTTTAAGTTGACTCAGGTATGTTTTTTTCTGTCAAAAAAAAAATAGTATTATATGTAAAATATAGTTATATATAAAATATAGTAGATATCAGATGTTTCATGTTAAATTCACCAAATGTCTCTGGGGAAAACAAGAAATTTGATTATTCCTTCAAGGAGTACATCAAATTGAAAAAAAAAAAAAAGAAAAAAAAAAAGAGAGACAGATTTCTAAAATCATTGAAAGGGATGTTATCTAGCAGTTCAGTAACTTACTTAGGATGCATAGACCTAAGTAAAATCTGCTCTCGCTCTGAGATATTTTGAGTCTATGTCATTCAACAGAAGGACTTTAAGAGTAATAGTTCCTGAATGACATAAGCTGATATGGAACATTTTCAGTGCTTCTTGTTTTTAAAGCAACCATGTAAATATTCATTGGAGCTTTAGTTGGAAATTTTGTTGGGGTTGGGCACTGAATCAAAATGAATAGCTAATTTTTAGCAATTAATTTAGTTTTAATTTTCACTCACTCTTTGGCTTTAATTTTTACTTCTTGCATTCTATGCAATGTGACAAATGAAGAGATGACTGCCTCTGAATATCTTCAAGTTGATGACTAAGATACTGCCCTTCAATAGGAGCACTGAGTGACAACATTGCCTCTACCTTTTTGACCTTCAAGGGAATTAGTGAACCATTTCTTACAGTACAACTTGTTATCCATTTTGCACAGGGAAACAAGACTGGAGGAGGATAAGGGTGTGAAACTAGTAAGAAGAAATATCGAATTTAAACACACAGGGAGAAAGATGGAACAGAAACCAAAGAGCATAAGCAAAATTTTTACCCCATTCTTCCTTCCTGCCTGTTAACAATAACGACCCCCATCCTTATCTGTCACAAAGGGAACAAATAGCCTTTCAGAAACGTAGAGCAAAAGCCAGGGCTGACAGTTCTGCAGCCAGCTCAACAACAGCAGTCTTTTTTGGATGCTGTCTGCAGCATGAAAACTGAGCTGCATTTCCCTTTTAAGCCCTTTTATGGAAACATCTCATAACTAGTAATGATTGATGCGTTTTTTTATCAAACACACATAACAAATCCGGTAACTGGATCTTTCACATTTATGTGGCATTTTCAAGTGCATGAAGAACAATTAAAGCTGGCCACTGGGACATCTCTTTTTTTTGTCATAATTCACTAAGGACCATGTCTTCAGTCATTGCATCTTATAAAGCTCTATGCTATTTTTCTATTACTATAAAGGAGTTTTCTATTCTGCAGATTTTAAGACTGTGGTAGGAGTTTTTTCTTGCTATTGTTCACAGCTGAAGGAGAAGGTTATTTGTTTTACTAAGATAAGGTTTCTAAAACATCCTGCTAAAAAAAAACACCCACAACAAAAACAGATGATGTTTTCTCTCTTTTTCTAGTTATCTATTATTTTCTAAAGAAGCTGAAATGTCATCTTGCCTCCTGGATAAATTATGTTTTTGTTTAAAACAGGCAAAAAATCTCCAAGATATAAATAAAGGTCAGCTGTAGAGGTTCGGTTTAGAGTATGCATTGCGAAATACAAAGTTCTTTAGCTGGACTTTCTAAAACTTGAATATTTTCCTTTTCTTTTGTTGAATACTCTTGTGACTGTTATGCTGTGCTTTTTTTCCCAGTAAAATCAGCAGGGCCAGAGCATGAGCCCAGGTGCAAGCATTGCAGTTGCACTTCATGTTAACCCTCAGCATAGCTCTTTTCACTGCAAGCTTGGACCATCTCAGATGATGTCCAAGTGCAGTCCAGGAGCTAACTCAGATCAGAGACCATTCCTAGCCATCAGTTTGTTTGCAGTTATATTAGTTAAGCCATTAGCTATGATCTATATTGTGCTAACTTCAGAAAAGATTTCTAGCCTGTTTCTTGGTATAGGTACAGTCTTATTGTCAGACCAGAATTTTACTCATTTTATAAACCATGTGACCTTTGCCAGCAACTCCAAAATGAAGATGAAAATTGGAAATTATTTCAGTTGTACTCATATGCTATATCAAAGACATGGTTTCAAATTGCTTCAGTGCCAGATAATAATGCTAAGGTATTTAAGCTTGCAGTATCATGAAAAAGTTTCTCCTGGGTTCAAAGAAACCCATGAACAAAGAGGATCGTCATCTCAGATTGAATCAATGTATATCACAAGCTTGAGCCTTACTTGAGAGTTATATTCTGAGACTGCGTAGTCAAAATCTTCTCCCTTCATTTATGTCATAATTCCAATTTGAGCATGACATTTTACACATCTTTGAATCATTGACGTAACTAACAGCTTTCAAGCATAAATCTCATGTTGAATTTTATTCTAGAGTGAGATATTTATCAGGCAACATGTCACTTCAGGACTCTGTCTTCCTCCCTCTTGTCTTTGTTAATTGTAAAGGTATAGGAAGCCTCGTATTGGCACCTGAAAAAACAATATATGTTACGTCTTGACATAATAACTTAGTGAATTAAAGATAAACTTCATATATGGAAAATAGTATTGTTTTTCACCAAGAAAGAAAAACAGTGAATTCTAGATAAAAAAAATATGTTTATTTAAGGATATTAAAGAAATACAGGACACATCTTAATAGTTTTCAAATTTTTGCACAAGCATGTAGAAACTAATTACATTCTAGTGAAATAGTGCAACTACAACAGAATCAAAAATCAGGTCAGCTATCTTTCCCTCTTTAACATCTCTTCAGTTGGCATAGAAAAAGATAAGCTCACGTTAATGGATGGCATTACATTATATAAGTAAGATTAGATATGTAGATAAATAGTATGTTGTCCTTGTCTTACAGAATTACTTATAAACAAATACTAGATGAAAGGTGAGCTGCAGTCTCTGAAATAACGTTCAGTGAAGCAGATTTATAAAACTATTTATGGGTCCAAAAAAGTATTCTAGAGGATATCTGAAGACTTTTGCTTTCTTGGGAGTGTGATTCGAGAATCATGGTGCTTTAAAAGTTTTTGGCAGCTAAATATCTGCATATTTATAAATCTAAATATATAAAAATCCTCAAGTATTTCTTTATTGCCTAAACTGTGACATCTTCTTTATATGCACAAATAGCTACTGCTTATTCTTCCAAATAAGGTAAATCACATAGACAAGGTCACACAGTTGAAGAATATAGCATTCTTATTTGTCCAGGTGAAATTAAGGCTCATCTTTTCTTTCTCTTTCCCTTTCATCCAGAAGGCAGAGGTCTCAAAGGACTGTAGTGCCAGGTCAAAAGTTAAGAGCAATACCTTTAGATTCTTTCTTCTGCTAAGGCATCAGAAGTCTTTTTTGAGTACTCTCTTTTTTTTTTTTTCCCCCCTCTTTACAGGAACTCCTAGTGAGTATTTCCCTTCCCATGGGGCACTATTAGTTGTGTTACTTTGTAGGCTTTTAGAAATCTCATTCACTGTCCTGTCTGCCTGAATCTAATCCTAAGGTTTAAACTCAGAATTTTATTTGGCATAACTTGTTTGTCTCAGTATTTAAATGGACTCAGAAGAGAAGTATCCTCTGGTATTATATTGGATAGATGTCTAGTGGGATGCTCAAAACCTTTTTATGTGCACTTATTTGGTAGCAACTATGTGCCTTACATTGTATTGAAGTTACTGTTTTCTGTTGGGGATATTAAAGGAAAATAATATCCCAGACACTTTTCTAACTTTTTTATTATTATTATTATTTGTATTTTTATTTGGTTGCTTATTTTGTGATGTCCTTTCTAAAACCGGTGAAAAAAAAGAAGAACCTAGTTTTTTCCTAATCGTATGAAAATTGACAATTTAAAAAAGACATCTTAGGATCCAAATGTACAGAAGAAAAACTCTGTTCTTCAAATATACAGAATATCCTCCCCTTGAGAACAATGACTGGTTTTGCAAGGCACGCTCATTGTGCCTTCAGCAGTTTGTGCGTAAATAGTGTAACTTTCTAGAGTAAAGTACAATTTTTAATGGCTGCAGTAGAAATCTGCCTCCTCTCTCTATGTTGGCTTCCAGAGAAGTTTAAAGGCTTTGTCTTCTCACCTTCAATTTCCTCAACATTTCAGTCTCAAAATGTATACAACTGTCCTCAGTACATATGTATTTGTCACTCTGAAAATATACAAAGCTAAACTTAAAGTGATAAATTTTACCTGTGTTTCCTAATTCATGATTCACCTGTATTCAGATACTAGCAATAAGAAGGTTTTGAGAATCTGTACTAAATAGAGTTGAGATATCAACCATAGGGGTTTTTGCAAGGACCTCCTGCTATGTATGAGGCAGAGGCCAGGAATAAGCCTGGAAGCGATTGTCTGAAGTGGAACAAATTGTGCCATGGACAGATCTGAGGTAGGAGTTATGCATACAATTCTGAGAAAGGTGACTTCATCAAAGCAATAGGTTAGAAATAGTACCTTTGCAAAATGGTTCTTAATGGATGTGTTCAGAGCAATACTGAATTGTCATGTAGAGTGAAAAGAATGATATAATAGCCTGTACAAAAAGTAATCATCACCAAGCTGTATCTTGGAGAATTTATGCCAAAAAAAAAAAAGCTATCTTTAAGCATCTCCTGAAGATTTCTATGGGAGACAAATTTAGGTAAGAATTTGGCTTCACTGTCCTCTCTCCCTCCCTCAGAGAATGTTGTTTCTAACCACTAAGCTAACTAGAAAGTCACACTGACCTTTGTTCCATGTGTGATTCCTAATTCTCAGACTTAATTTTCATTGCTTTACTTTCATAAGTGTTTCAACAAGAGGGGGGAACAATTAAAGTAGGAAAATGTAGAAAATATCTTAAGTCGGTTGTAGAATAAGCACTCATAAAGAGGCTGTTCATAAGCCTACGTAAAAATGGAGGAAGGCATTAATGTTCTGTTCTCTGTGTCCTGTCTTGGATGTTTTCTTCTAAGGGGAATATTATTTTCAGAAGCTTCTGGTATGGTTTGAAATGGGCTGTGATCTGTGTCTTACGTGGTGTAGTGGAGGAAAATGTCTGATGAGTAAATCCATGATTAAATTTTGATTTAAAATTTTGCTGGTTGTCCCTAAGCTCTGTCAGTGTACTCAGACTAAAAGCTCCTAATTTTTTAGACTTAAACAGTGAAGCAGAAGGAATTCCAGGACCTCAAGGCAGTGACTTTGGGGGTTTTGCGGAGCTTCATAAATAAAAAGACTCTGCTTGTTATCACACATTCATATATGCTTGAGCATAAGGTAAAATGTTCACAATTATACTTTCTACTTGCTTTTTATATTACCCTCTTCTCTTGGGCCTGGCAAAGTCCCATCGTGCATACTCTCTCTCTCTGTCTGTGTGGCCTGTGTTAGTATTGGCTTTACCACAAGCACAAAAGCATTCATCTTCAAACTCCATTATGGCTTCCTAAGTCATTGTCATAAAATTGTTCTACTTCAAATGGGTCCATGTTTTCTCTGTCAGTTTGTACACCTATTTAAATGTAAACCAAAGTTCAATATTAATAAATATTATTCTATAGTCTTTTGTCCTTTTAGGAGTTCTAAAAAACATTTTGTTTTCATTCTGTCTATTTCCTAGGAAATTTTAAGACAACTTGAAATGTTTGTCTTCAATATTAGGAAAAGTCAGAAAGGACTCACAAAATTCTAAGGAAGCCCCATGAGATTTGCTGATTCCCAGGTAAAAGCAAATGATTAAATGAAATTTAGATTAACTGACAGTCAGACAAAGTGCATAACATTTCAAAGCCAAAAGGCAGATGATTCTGTGAGACAGTAGCTCTGAGAGCAGAGAGCAACTTTTTTTTTCTTTAAATTGCAAAACCCTTGTGTGCTGTTTTGTATTCTTTACAAGTTTTAATAAAGACAGTTTGCTGGTGGGTATCCAAAGTAAATACATGTGGAGATACCACTTTCCCTCTTAAGAATTGTCTGCAGTATACAGTGTTTAACATTTTTATGCCTTTGTGACTCTATGTATCCTTGATTTCATCACTCCCTTGGTATTGTAGCTTATTTTCTGAGTTAAACAAAGGCATTGGCAGAGTGTTCTACAAAGTGTTCTAATCTCCTGACCCCCACATTGACAGTTCAATATATTTTAGAACAACTAAAGATATGGAAGTGGAATTATGAAACAAGCAGGCACTTCAGAAGAATGTTCTATAAATTTATTGCTTTACTGCGTCGTGGAACTACTGTAGTTTTAAGAGAGCAAGGACATATATCTGGAAAATAAAACATAATGCTAGTGGCTCAACAGAAGTAAAAGATAAAAACAGCTGTCAAATACAACTGTACAAAAAAAATGCAAGATTATTGGTTTCATTGGGATTTATTAATTTGATATATTTCAATTCTTATCTGCTAAATGAGGGTGGGGGAAACTACCACACAACTGATGACTAGCAATCACTTTATAAACAGTTCTGATTTTATTTTTCACCTATATCTAGGATTTATCCAGCTAACTAGGGAAAGGTTCTCTTTCCTCAGCAGGCAGTGTCTTGCAGTAACTCAAAGCACACAGAGTCAAGCATCAAATGTCACCACATTGCCATCTTACTGTGAATGACTGGAATTTTCTTCCTATCGTTAGTGGTGCTGAAAATTGTTACTAGATTCCATGGAGTTCATAATGCATTGTCTAAACTGAAAACACTTTCAGGGACTGAACTGACCTTTTAGAAAACTGCACTTTCATCCTTAAAATGCTGGACTATTGCAATATTTCATTTAAAAGGTTATTTAAACTTTTTTCTTTCTCTTTTTTTTTGTTGGAAAAGGGTAAGGATTGTTGTGTGAAAGAAATATCTTCATATAACTCTTCTGTATCAAAAAACAGGGAAGAATATAGCTCATTACTCTAAAGATGCTTCAAGAAAACCGCAAAAAAAGACCACAGCTGCTACTCTCTGTGAGAAACAAGCAGATAATTATAATTAATATTTAATACTTGTGTTCAAGTCCTAACTGATAACGAAGTCTAATTTTATTAAAAATGTTAAAGAGAAAATGTCTCTCTTTCTAAATACCCTAACAAAAGATGAAAAGTACAAAATATTTTTCTTCCGTGTTACAAACTAGGAATAGAGAGATACAGAAAAATGGTGAGATGTCCACAGTCAGACAGAAAATTCTGCAACAAACTGAGGAATTTAACGCCCCCTTCTTCAGTATCAGTTAAATGTCCCAACAAAAAATATCCTCCCCCACCAATTTAGCTGAAAAAGGACTGATTACTTCTAGAGCCTAACCGCAATACACCACCTGTGCATTTAAAAGAAGGGAAGAAGGAATTTAATCAGATTGCAGAGTTGCCAGCCTGAGGAGTGCTGACCACAAACAGCCTTTTCCCCCACATTTTATCAGAAGAAGGGAAAAGAAGTATTAAAGATAGGATTAATCCTCTTTAAGGGGGAGAATGTGGGAAATGATTACTGCAAGCTCTGGTTGGCTGTAGTGCTAGGGGATCGGATTTTAGAAAAAAATAACAGCCTGCCTCCGAATGATAAATGAATATGTGAGCTTCACTGATGACACACATGACTGTTTTTAGACTTAGAAGAAGTGACAGAGGAAGATGAGCAGTCATGTAAGTGGCAGGGTAAGTGTATTAAAGGCATAGCATAAGAGAAATGAGCTGACATAAAGACCAGTGACCGTAAGGAGAGGTGATAAAAAAGAGAAGGGAATATATTAAGGAAATGTGTTAACTGTTCATGTTCTGAATCTTATATAATTCTTAGGTCAATGAAAAAAGCAGCATTGTTTCAGGAAATAAGTAGAGAAACGTGCAACTAATAGGAGAAAGAACTACAGAAGACTTAACTGTGTATTTTGCAAGCATCATTTTCTTAGAAAAGTTGACATATATTTGATACATTTTTCATGATCGTAATCAGAAACTTTAGATGGGTATTTGGCATTTCCAGGGGCTGACAGAAGGCTCAGACACATGTGAATCCATAAAGAAGACATAGCAGGCTAAGTTACAGTCCAACCACTTGTTCCTGGCCTGGGTCAATAGCCGAATAATGCAAATTAACTGCAGCTTTTTCTTTTGAAGTTTACAAGAAATTATGTTGTCTCTCAGTGAGCAGGATTAACAGTGCACATAAATTAACTGAGCATCAGCCAGTAAATGTAATTTATAAAGCTGGTATAGCCTGTGTATTTGAGCCACAAATCTCAAACAAATATGAACTAAATGAACCAAAATGAAGAGACTACTATAGAACTGTTAGACCAATATAAAGTATTTTCTGCTGAGGAAATATCTATCATACTTCAGAAGGAAGTATTACACTGAGGACCACTTAAAAGGTGGAACACTATTTATTTGAGGCAGAAAACCATAGGACAAATATGCTCCATTGCTGGAAACTTCTTGAAGTAATGTAACAGAGGTTATAATAGTTGATCTAACTTCTGCAAAGGTTGAAATAACTGTCAGTAGATTCTGAGAGAGTAAACATAAGCTAAGTCCACACTCTAGCCCTACCACTATAACAGGCAGGAAGCTGCTTCTGAAAGATTATTTGTTTTCCTGATGTTATGCTACTAACAAAAACACTTGGATGGGTCATTTACTAGAGGTGAAGCTGTCTTACTGTATAGTCATGTGAGTTTTGTAGGAACAGAGCACAATAGTGAAATAATCCCTAGGGCCTCCTATACCTCCAGTTGGTGTAGTTGCTAACATCTTCTCTGTCTAGGTGCAGAATATTCATAGAATCATAGAATGTTTTGGGTTGGAAGGACTTTTAAACGTTATCTAGTTCAACCTCTCTGCAATGAGAAAGAACATCTTCAAGTAGATCAGGTTGCTAAGAGCCATGTCCAACCTGACGTTGAATATTTCCAGGGATGGAACATCTACAAACATTCTGGGCAATATTATGATTTTACATATTTTTAAACTCAATTTTCACAGTGCATAACACAAACAAATGGAATATTACCTAAAATATATGTTTTTGTTGATTAAGTTGGATAAGAAAGGATTAAAAAATATTTTCTGCTGAGGGACTGTGTGCCATACATCAGAATAGTATAGCCATGTCCACTTAAAAGGTCAATAGTTATAAACAGGTACCAGTTTTTAAAAATTAGTTTTTCTAAGAGACCTTTTACATAGAATTATAAATAGCTGTGCAAAATAAGATGCCATGCGGTAGTAACTATAGGGATAAATGTTTAAATTTAGCAGTCAGTTACATATCTATGTTGCTGCATCAGGAGCATGCATCTTATGGTTATTGTTTTACTCCTCCAGGTCAAATATGCTACAGATGTTCAAGACATGAAACGCTACACAGCACTATATCAAACAAATCCAAACACAACTATAATAGATACTTAAAAACCACTATTAAAAAAAAAATTAAAAATTTAAAAAAAAATCACAAAACCCAAAATCCCCTGAACAAACTACAGACTACAATTACTTCTTATCTTGAGAAACAAACCAGCAGTATGTCATCAATACTCACTGAAAAATAGGAGGTGGGGGAAGCGATGGGGGGGCGCAATGCTTGCCCATTAATTTGATAGATTAAAATGGACACAAAATTACAAGTTGGGTGAGAAAACTAAAGCTGTTTGGAGAAAAGTCCTTTTTATCACTTGACACAATAAAACATTGCTCTGGTTCTATATATGTACTGAGTTTATTTTGTTTTGAATGAACTATCCAGTCAATTTTTTTACTCTTTCCTTTGAAAGACTTTATAATATATTATGATTTTAAGTAGAGATTGTTGATAAGTTTCTATCAAAATCTGCTGAATGTAGAATGTGTGTTGTCCTTGATATCGACATTGTTCATGGGCAAATAACAGATTGCTACCCTTTTTTTTCTTTTTCCTTTTTTCCTTTAGCAAATGTACAAGGGAAATTCACTTACAGTTCAGCATCATGCTAATCCTTGCACCCACTGAAGGTCTGCATTTCCTCATAGGAACTGTAGATTGCAGGACTTCTGGGTCTTGTGATGATGGGACTTCTGGTTCATCACTATGCTGCAGCCACTGGCAAAGATCTTCCTGAAAAGATGTCCCCTACATGAAGGGTCCAAAACACAGTAAGAAAGAATCAGAGTGTGATACAAAACAATTAAATCACCTACTTACCAATTGTTACAGACTAGAACTAGCGTAAGAATTTGAAGGATCAGACTCTTAGAGAACTTTCTCATTTCATAATTCATTGTAAATTTGTAAGCTGCTGTATTTGCTTCACACATATTTAAACACCACTGAGCAAGCTAAATCTGTCCTATTGGTAGTTATTACAGATGACAGGCATACAAAGCTATTTAGGGACCACAGTTCTAATTTTGATTGAATTCACTAGGGACTCGAGCACCAAAATCCTATTCAGTCAGGCACCTACTGCTGGTTTCAGTTGTGAAACCGGCAATCGTTACTCATATTGTTGAGTGCTCACCAATTAATCAGTGGAAAACCTGTGAATCAAGAATGACATATTTGTCAGTCCTCCTCACTTCCCACAAACATTTTTGTTGATTTTCACTTATATGTACAATATGAAATGAATGGAACAGTGCACTTTACTGAATCAATACAGAGTATGATGATTTAAAGTGTCAGGTTATAAGGCACAGATAAGGAAAAAACAGGAGGCAAGAATAGCAGCATTACTGAGAAATGAAATAGAATCTGCTGAGAAAAATGGCATAAACACTTGGAATGACAGTAGAGAAAGTTTTGATAGAAATTTGGATAATAAAGGCAGTCAGGTAATTCTCTGCTGTAGCTATAGATCTCTTGGGCAGTTAAAGCAGATATGGCAGTACACTCAGCATGGCCTGTAAGAGCTTGGCTTTAATCTTTATCAAGGGAAAAGTAATTACTTTGATACTGATTTTGATAGAAACTAAACTAAAACCTAGGAGAATTTTTTAATTTTTTTTTTTTCCCCAAGGAGCTATAAATTGTTTGATTTTTTGTTTTGGTTCTTTGGGTTTTAGGGTTTTTTTGCTAAACAGCCTACATGGATAGAAGCAGTTCTGTGTATAATGCAGTGACTTGAGACAGGTATAAACTAGGCTGGTATCAAGAACACATAATATCTAGATTTAGTATATCTTTAGATTTAGTGTGCTTATGAGGCTCCGTAGCAGAGAAAGAAATATACTAGGTTTGGGGTCAGAAAGTCTGACTTTGAGGGAATGTGAAATGCTCAGTGGAATTTTGACTGAAATTTATAACACTTAGAAAATCTACTATTGAAACTGAAATAATGGAAGAAATGACAATTGAAATTCACTCCAATGTAATCCAGCCAGGGAAACAGAGACCAAAGTAAGTGAATAAGAAATGCGAATAATTTTGACATGTAAGAGAAAGGACAAAAAAAACAACAAAAAAACCCACAGCTTTTAAAGGAATTTAAAAATCTAGAAAGAACTGTAACAAAATGAGGAAAAAGAAACGGAGTGGTGAAAATAAGGAGAGGCCAGAGGACAACTTATTTTTGCACAAAAACGATTTTATTTCTTAAATTCAGCAGCATCATAAACAATATTAGCAATAGGAAGCACATGCAGGTTTGCAGTACATGTGCCATAAGTTGGTTTTGGCTGGGGTAAGATTTGTGATGAAAACAGTGTTCACAAGACACCATGTTTTAGTTAATGCTGAGCAGTGCTTACGTAGAGTCAAGGTCTTTGCTACTTCTCACCCTACCCCACCTGTGAGTAGGCTGGAGGGGCACAAGAAGTTGGGAGGGGACACAGCCAGGACAGCTGGCCCCAGTTGACCAAGTGGATATTCCATAACATACGACATTATGTTCAGTAATAACAGTTGAGATATGGGGGAAGGTTTGCAGGGGCTGTCGTTGCTCAGGTATCGGCTGTGCATCAGTCAGCTGGTAATGAGCAACTGTTGTGGGTTTTTCACTTGTTTGGTTTTTTTGACTTTGTTTTTCTTTGGGTTGTTTTGTTTTTGGTTTTGGTTTTGGTTTTGGTTTTGGTTTTTTGTTGTATAGGGCTGAGAGTGGAGAGTGTGAACAAGTAGTTCTGTGCTGCTAAGCTACCTAGCAGGGTTAAACCAGGACAGCACTGAAGGTGTTAGATCATAACAGGAAACAATCAACCATGAGAAGTAAGACACAATAGAAGGAACTTGCTTGCCTGCTTTTTTTTCCCACAGTTTTGTCCCGTCTCCTCTAGTCACAAAAGTACTTCAACAAACAAGATTTGCTGCAGATAGTTGAAAAAAAGAAGAGCGACTTGATTAAAACATATAGACCTGTTGAAGTTAAAGTTCCCTATGACCTAAATCTTCACAAACACAGGCTTTGCCATTTCACAAGCATCACTGCAGATAAACTTCAGGCCCCAGAAAAAATTCTAATCCAAGAACCTTCGTAATGACAGTAAGCTAGAGCTAACACAGGAATCAAATGCCTGAAAGTATATGGCTAGAGACAGGCTGCACACCTTCAGTTATCCTTCCAAGCTTGCAACTGCATCTGTAGAAGGACATTGCTTTCCTGCAGTTACTGTGTTGTATCTGCTAAAATATGCACGTATCAAGTATCCTACGGCATTTGGTACCATATTAGGGCACTCAAATCAACCTTTGGTGAAACAGTTTATTTCAACACTTTTATTTAAAACTTGAGAGGAAATAATGAGATACATAATTAAATCGGGCTTTTTATTCAGTGATGTCTAAAACCTACATAGACATTCGTTATACTTGTAAGCTGTCCTGTTCTCAGCCTTTAGCTCATTGAATCAGATGTAGTTTAACTGTGCCTAATACCAAGTGTTACACAGCGATTTAAAAAATAAAATATCTCAAATTCTGTTTGTAGAGTTTGTCTATAAACTTAAATCAGCTTCTTTGAAAGCTGTTTACAGTGAAAGGAAATTTGTCTAAACAATTTATTTCAGTTGTGTGTTTATTGTTTGTCAAAGTCAAAATTTTCAGGACCTTATTGTCATTACTGCATTCGGTACTTCATAGAAGCATACTGACAAAGGATGGATATGTTGTGTTAAATCTTATTTCTTACATTTCTCTAGGTTCTCTGACTCAGAACTGTAAAAACCCAGGAGTAACTAGTAAACAGACAATGACTCAGCCATGACCACTCACTCCTTTTTTGGATCTGTTTTATTTTCTGTCACTGAACAGTTTATTTCCTTTTGTTCCTGGTCAAAGATTTGATCATTCTCTGCATTTTTTTCTAGACATTTTTGTACCCTTTTGCCTGGAAGAGAGATTAGCGTGTCAGTCCTCTTTGCTCTCTTTTTCATACCCAATGTCATAGGCTTCTCTCCCTTGCATGATAGAGAAAGGCTGTGGAAATACAGCCTTAAATCAACTTCTAGCAGTCTACTAACTTCCTTCTCCTTTTCTTTACCAAATTATAAATCATCTCCCACATTCCTCTACTGAGTATGCCCTTAGTCTTCTAAAACAATGATTCAGACCATGAGACCCTACCTTTTGCAATGGATGCCTTCCAGAAACACTTGCTATGTGTTAGGACAGCCACAAACCCCTTTTACTCAACAGGCAAAAGCTATCCAGCAACGGATACCAGCCATTAGGAAGGAGCCAGAGAAGATTGTTGAAGCAATATCACTATTCAGAGCATTACCTTAGCAACCCCAGCCTGTGTCTTCTGGCTGTTTTTGAAGTTAGAGTTCAGCTCTGGCCCTGAGGCACAGGAAGGGTACAAAACTTTGTCTTCCACCGAGGCAAATACCAGGTGCAACTGGCCACTCACTTGCCAGTTGTTCTGGAGTTCTAGAGTGAAAGTAGTCCAAGGGATTTCACAACGAAATACGTTCACACAAATGCTGCTTAAAAATCACTAAGGGATAACTCTTCATTGTGTAAGTACAGCTATTAGAATATGAGATGCCCATTCTAGGATTTACAGGCATCACTCTGTTTAACCTCTGTGGCAGATCAACTTGGCTGCTTTAGTTTAATCTCAGATACTTTACAGTTTTCCTAAATCTACCCAGTAAGGGTAAAAGTATCCCCTACTGAAAAAAAGCGTAAAGTCTGAAAGCATCATAGGATTGGAATAGATTTACTGTACAAGCCAGATTTCTGTTTTAAACTGTTAGATGGGGAAAAGTTAAATACAGAAGCAACTAAAAGGAAATGCACTTATTGTAAGGTTAAAAGATGACAACTAAAAGAGTGTAAAAATGCTTCCTATGTCTTAAATATATCATGATTTTAAAATTAAATCTTTGCAGATTATATTTAAAAAAAAGAATTTAAAGGAATGCATGCTTTATTCTCCTGACAAAATCCATCTGCGTATTTCCATTTGCCATTTTTTCACCCTGCAGTAATAATACCCATTTCTTTCTTATTTTTTAAATACTGCAAAGCTTTCAGCTAATACCAAGAAAGTAACAGTTTATTTCAAGATAATACTGTCTTGGTCACATGAGTCCTGATATTTAAAGTATTTTAATCAATGTGAAAGAATAACAGGTGCTAAGCTCTCCAAATACAATGATATTTACTGTATAAAGCTTCTTCAATAGCAAGCTGAAAAAGAAATACTTACAGAGCTTCTCTTTGCAAAATAAGATTTTGGCTTCAAGGTCTATGTTCATTTTCTAATCTCTCTTTTCTACAAGGCTTCTTGAAACATCAAGTTTCTCTCCTTGTCCTTTTTTTAACACAACTGGGCAGTTACTCATTTGGCTTTGCATGAATTCCACATTGGCTGGAAACATACAGAAAAAAAGAAATTGGAAATAGGAAAATCTTCCAGTTATCTGCCCCATTTCAACACCACCACAAGGCTATACCTTACTGTATACAGTATGCTAGTCAATCTAGTTTAAGTCGTCTAATAGTGGAAATTCCTGTGCTTTTCTGGACTTAGTTACTTAAACTACAAAAAAAAATTTGCTATTAAGAAACATTACTTTGAACTATATCTTCCAATGATTCTTTGTTTCCAATGAAATAGTATTGGTGCTATTAATTTGAATCCAAGAAAAAGTTTTATATTGTACTGCAGATAGGTGACCATGAATGCCATAAGAAATCCCTATTGCCTCATATGTGGAATTTCTGACTTGTAAATTGGCTAAAACAATGTATCACTGGAAAGCATCCACTTCTGTCTTTACTGATGAAAGCCAGACAGAAAGGATCAAGGAAAAGGAAAAGTTTGGGAGTTAGAGGGAAAAAAAAAAAGAATAAAGTAGGACCAGAATATGAGGGAAAAGAGTAGAAGAAACCAGTACTGTTGGATTGATGAAAAAGTTGAATAGATGTTAGTTTAAAATCAATAATATGTTCAGTCATGTGGTAAGTAGAATTCCATGTGGTTGAATGAGTTATTGATGTGGGAGTTTATTTATTTTGCTGTATGCTAGGCATCACAAGCCAAACTTCATCAGAGTGATTAATGTGGCTGAAAAAAATTCTTGTATCATCAGCTGGGAGTACTGTTTCAGGGTGTCGTCTCTGCCCACCAATGATGGCAATGAAACTGTGTTAGGAAGAAGTGCATTTAAATACCTTGGCTTTTGAGAGCTAAACCACCAACAGCTAGGAATGAAAGAGAAAATCTGTACAGTGAATTTCTACAGTGGGGACTTTGATTCAACCCTTTGCTGCATTTTATTTTTTTTTTTTTAGTAATTTAGTTTTCAATTCACAGTGATACTTGGCTTTACAGTTATATGACACATGGAGAGAGCATGAGCATAATCTGGAGAGTTAATAAAATGGTGTTTTATAATCTGCTTTCAAAAGCATGTCACCTGTCTTTGGGCATTGTGCTCAAGAGTAGATGGTGAGTATCTGAAAAGCTGCTGGAATAGGACGAGCTGATGATGGAGTTGCTAAGAGGAAATTAAAGAGTTGATCTAACATCCTCCACACTGCCTATACAGAATATATTCTCAGAGCTGTATCCTAATTTAAATGGAAGACATCACTTGATTTTCTCTAAACGAGATCCCAAGAATAAACTAAGATGTGCTTCTTGGTTGCTCAGGGGATAAAGCCTATGGATGAATCAGAGACAAAAAGTTTTACGATAATACACACCCAAAGAACATTCTGCACCTCTACTACTGGTCATCTCTAAAGAATTATGGGCTATTTGCAGTCTTTTTTTCTCAACATGAGACAGAGACAAAACTCCAGAATGACTTTTAAAACAGCAGTTATAGCACACACAATATAGAAGGTGAAGTTTCAAGTCACTAGGTAGAGCAGAAATTTGAAGTATCATGTATCTGACTAAGTGTTCACTGCCCTACTCACTCTGACTAATTTTCTAAGGTTGATTAGTATTTTCTCTATTTTGACAAGAAATTTTTGTTCATTTTGTAAAACAGAGTTCTTAACACATTTTTCAGTAAAAGTAGTATGTTCTTGTGGAAGGCAAAATTTACTTCGGAAAAAAATAGCATTTTAAACAGAATGATAGAATGGTTTGTGTTGGAAGGGACTGTAAAATCACCTAATTCCAACCCTCCTGACATGGGCAGGGACATCTCTCACTAGATCAGGTTGCTCAAAGCTCCATCCAGCCTGGTCTTGAACGCTTCCAGGGAGAAGGCATCCACAATGTCTCTGGGCAACCTATTCCAGGGCCTCACCACCTGCACAGCAAAGCACATCTTCCATGTATCTAATCTAAGTCTAACCTCTTTCTGTTTGAAACCATTATCCACTGTCCTACCACTACAAGCCCTTGTAAAAAATCCCTCCCAAGTTTTCCTGTAGTCCCCCTTTAGGTACTGAAGGCTGCTATGAGATCACCCAAGGGATTTACTTACTTTCTCCAGGCTGAAAATCCCCATCTCTCAGTCTCTCTTCATAGGAAAGGTGCTGCAGTCCTGTGATCATCTTTGTGGCCCTTCTCTGGACTCACTCCAACAGGTCCATGTCCTTCTTATGTTGGGATCCCCAAAGCTGAATGCGGTACTCTAAGTGGGGTCTCATGAGAGCAGAGTTGGTAAATTGTCTCATTTGACCTGCCCATCATGCTTCTTTTTGAAGCAGCCCAGGACACGGTTTGCTTTCTAAGCTGGAAACGTACATTGCCGTGTCATGTTGAGCTTCTTGTCAACCAACACCTTACATCCTTCTTCCCAGGCCTGCTTTGAATACATTCTCTGCTCAGCCTTATTTGTACTTGAGAATGTGCCAACCCATGTGGAGGACCTTGCACTTGGCCTTGAACTTCATAAGATTTGCACTGGCCAAGATCTAAAGCTGTTTGGAATAAAATTTATTATTCCTACTCAAAACCACACCCAATTCAGATCACCTATTTCTAGCCTAACTAGTCAATCAGTGATTCATTATGTCATTAAAGAGTCATAATTCCTAGTGAATGCTGAACATTTTTTTTGTCCATTTTCTTTATATTTACGCCATTGAAAGGCAGATCTTTAAGGAGAATGAAGTTAAAGCCTTCATAAACCTGAATACATTTCATAAGGAAGAAAAAAGAAATCAATTTTTGTCAATTATTTTGAAATATGTTTTGGATTTCTGTCATTTTCTAATTTTGAGGAATTTTGTATCTCCTTATTCTTTCACAGCATGTGATAGAATATTCCAGGCAAATATTTCAAGTTGGTGTATACCAGGACCCCCCAGGCGTTTTCTGCCAGGCTGCTATCCAGCTTGTACTGGTATCTGGGATTGTTTCTCCCTAAGTGCAAGACTTTGCATTTCTCCTTGCTGTACTCCATGAGGTTCCTGTTAAGGATCCTCTGGACAGCAGTGGAACCCACTGATCTATCAGCCACTCCTCCCACCTTTCTATCAGGCTCATTCCCGTCTCAACTTCCTATTACTAGTACTTTCCCTAGGTTGTTATTAGAGGAACATGTTTGGCACCTTTATCACCATGCACATCAGCATCAATATATTAAATATGTAATGTTACCTTAATCTCCTTTTATCTCTTTGAATCTGATGAGTGGATATACACCTGGCAGATGATACAGTTCTCATATTAGCAGCTATGTGTATATCTACGTGGAGGGTGGGAGGTGGCTGCATATTCTGAAGGCTGCTCATATGCTGTTGATTAGGTATGGTTTTGTAATAGCTCCCCTTTCCTGCAGGATTTGCATTGCAGCTCGTGGCTTTCATGTCTGTTTCAAATTCCACATAACCTTACACTTCAGGGACTCTGCAACTTTGGCACCATTACATCATAAACAAAAAGTTTCTCCCCAATTCATTTCCAGAAAGGGGATAGGGGGGAAGTGGAGAGGGAGAAAGAGAGGCAGTCTCTTTTTTTTCACAACTTTATGCTTTTCAGAAAACCAAAAAAAAGATATAAGAATTAGTCAGTAGGTGTGGTAAAAACCAATTTACAGTATTATAGAATGGCTTGAGTTGGGAGACACCTTAAAGATCATTTCGTTCCAACCTCCCTGCCATGGGCAGGGACACCTCCCACTAAACCAGATTGCTCAGAGTCTCATCCACTTTGATCTTACACACTTTCAGGGATGAGGTGTTTGCAGCTTCTCTGGGCAACCTATTCCGGTGTCTCACCATCCTCAGAATAAAGAACTTCTTCCCAATGTCTAATCTAAATCTACCCTGCTTTAGTTTAAAATCATTACCCCTTGTCCTACCACCATGTGCCCTTATGAGAAGTCCCTCTCCAGCTTTCCTGTAGGCTCCTGTAGGCTTCAGATGCTGGAAGACCACTATACGGTCTCCTCAGAACCTTCTCTTCTCCAGGCTGAACAGACCCAATTCCCTAAGCCTGTCTTCATAGGAGAGGTGCTCCAGCCCTCTGATCATCTTTGTGGCCCTCCTCTGGACCCTCTCCATCAGATCCATGTCCCTCTTGTGTTTGGAGCTCCAGGGCTGAATGCGGTACTTCAGATGAGCTCTCACAAGAGCAGAGTAGAGGGGCGGAATCACTTCCTTTGGCCTGCTGGCCACACAATTTTTGTAACTGTAGTCCTTCAAAGTTCATATATTGGAATGATATTTTCAAATCAAGTAGAATTACCCATTGTAAGTATCAGAAATAGCTCATGTTGTAGCAGAAGTGGGGGGGGGAAGAGCTTTCTAAGTTCTGATGCACTGCTATTGATGCTAACGTGTTTACATGCCACAGTGTAGCACTCTGAAATATTCAACATAAAAAGAAAGTAATCTGTCACTGGGAATGCCTAAATCATTTCTCGTTAGAAATGGTTAGAAAAATTTGTATCTATTCAATTCTCTGCAATTCTTTCCTTACACTATGTTGTATGCAGATTTCCTGCCGAAAAACAATCTTTAAACTTGGTTTCTATCTCCCACTATTGACTTAGATATCACAGACAAAACATCAGAAGGTGACCTGGCAGTCACAGGGAAATGTAACATCCTCTGTCAGCTGGCTATAAACTCAAGTTAAGGCTCAGGGTTCAGAGAAAAACAGAGTGGTCTCAACTGCAGGACACTAGCGTAGGCTTTGCAAGCTGGAGATAGCTTTCTACACAGGCTTTCCGAATAAATGTATAATACTGAAATTACTTTGAAATTTTCTGGAGACATCTTTTAAAATTAGAGTTTGATACATTAGAATAATCTGAAAACTGAAATTGAAAACAACCATACAAAGCATTGAGCAAACAAAATATTAGGAAAATTCAATTTCCAAGATGTAAAATACGTTACAGCCAATTCTGATTTTTAAACTCCATATCTCTGAGTTTGGAAGACTGAACAATTATTTTATTTATTTTTTTTTCTTTGTCAGAAACTCGAAGTTATCACAATGTATGTCCATATTATCTTTTTTTCACTTTAATTTTTTATCCCAGGTCCTCATTAGAACTTTTTCTAATTCCACTTAAATTTTCTGGAATTCAGAATCCTAATCTTTTAATTGGTCGACTAACCAAAGCTTTTTCTCTCTGTAACAGCTGGATTTTTGAATTATGCCTTTCACAGAAAGCCTTTCTACTGACAATATATCACCTTACATTCCGTCTCTGCCTACAAAAAAAGACAAGGACTGATCTTTTACTGATTATGAAATATTTTCTCTCATGTGTTAAATGCTTTATAGCATGTTATACAACTCTCACCTTAAACAATCCTAATAATTATGCATGTGCACACATACAAGTATGTGTATATATGTATGTGTTCATGTGTGTGCATATGTATGTATGCGTGTGCATGTATGTGTCTGCAAATATACACTCAAAGTATAAAATATGTATGTGTCTAAAATATGTGTAGTCATACTCACAGCATATTTTAATTTAAAGCAACTGAAGTGAGCAAATAAATATCAATGTCATAAAAAACATTTTGTTTTTAATTGAATAATGTCAGCCAAATATTATCCCATAGCTATCATTCATGTTTACAGCAGAATTCTTTTTTTTAATGTGTCTTATCTGATTGCTTATGTTTGCTTTTATTGCACAAATCTCTTTGATCTCTAAGCAGCTATAATTATGATGTTTTCAACATGTTTTATGTTTCTATAACTGCTGTGCTCTATCAGATTTGGTGCTTATGTTGTCAACTTCAGGCCTTTTATGTTCTTTCATCTTTGTTGTGGGTGCCCTTTTTGTTATATTTGTTTATGGAATCTAATATTAACATTTAAGTACATATTTCAAAGGAAATGGACCAAAAGATGTCGAACATGCATTTATGTTATAATTTATCTATATTAAGTATTTCTTCTACAGAAGTGCACAGTAAGCACCTAATTGATATGGTCTGACTTTTTATTGTGCTAATGGCTGTTATTTATTGCAGTAGTTAGATGGACGTGCAGTAATCATACAGAGCAGGCTTTGCACCTATAGACATTATTACTAAATTCAGTTTTCCTTTTGATGCTTTTGTTTTTCTTTTCTTCTTACACTGTTTAGGTGGCTGTATTTGGTTTCTGGTTATCTTTATAATGCTCAAGCAGCAGGCATCTTTATAATTTAGAGCCTGAGATGTTTCTTGAATTGGTGCTGAAAGGTTGATTACCTTTTGCTGTCCTTTCCCTATCTCTTATTACTGAAAATCTTAGTAGTGCAAGAGAACTCTGAATTAAATGTTGTTAACATGATTTTAATAAAACTTGTGTAAAATACATTTTCCCCTGAAATCATATGCAATAACCTAGACACCTAGGGGTTGAGTGCCTAATTAATACTTGAAAGAATATTCATCAACATAAGCAACAAAGTGTGTACTATTTAGTATGCAAGTTCAACTTGTTATTTTCTAGTAAAGGAAAGCTATTATTACAAATGAATAAGTCTGATTTTAGTCTAAACTGTCAAGAAGAAATGCATTTCACTCACAAAATATTAAGGTCACAGAGTCATTCATGCCAAAATTAATATATGGGGTCAGTGACTGCCATAATGACATCTGAGTCATTTGAAGTATTCCATTGCATTTAAAGTAACAGCACAGGTCTTGTAAGACGAATAATCTGACAACAGATACAGAAAATGGTAACTGTAATTATATACAGAACTTCCATATGATTACAAGATACGTTGAATGAACACTTCAGTGAGATGGATTAACAGAATAAATCTCAGAAGAAAAGAGAATAGTGTAAATACAGGGTTGATTTAGTAGGCCCTCCTGTAAGCCCCTACTGAATCCCAGATGAATCAGTTTCACTTTTCCTAGTAATTAAAAAAGGAATCTATGTAGCATTCTTTTTGTAGTACTTTAGTCTCACAGGACCTTCTAGTATTGGAGGTAAAGTGCAGAGGCAATAAGGAATGCCCTAAATTCTTTACATAAAAATTCATCAGTTCCTGCAAACACACACACACTGATTTGAACATTCTCTCCTACACAGCAAGGGAAATTAAGAAAATTCAATACTAGTTCCTATTTTACTAGCAAACTCAGGAAACTACTTCCTTCACTCAAGAGAGTGTAAACCAATCGTTGATAATGATAATAGACAATGAAAAATATAAGAGACTGAGACATCAGGGTGGAATACCATAGTCCTGTAGCTAGAGCATGTAGATGTTAGGATCTCTACTTTAATTTGCTCTTTCGTGTATCATTTCAGAACTGATACAAAAAATTTGCTTTTTTGACTTTTTGGTTGGTTGGTTGGTTGGTTGGTTGTTGTCATATTTGCTGCCAAGGAACCACCGTGAATGTTTACAAACACTATGTCAATTCTCACTCCTGAGGGGACAAGGCTATTTTACTTAGCATCTAAACCTTCTCTTCAATATTTGAACAGTGGTTTAAGATCTTCACATGACAGTCCTAAAGAAGTGTAATGTTTAAAACTTGGAACATGTTATACAAGCAGAAGAAGAATCATTTTACAAATATGGAAATTGAGGCACATAGAGACCTGATTAGTAACAAAAAGTCTCACCGTAAGCTATTCAAATACTTAATAGAATTTGTGCGTTCCTTCTCCCCACCACTTTGCTATAAGCATCGGACTTTTTCTTACAAGCTGTTCAATTCTGAGATGGCCTATAACAAGCCAAAATTATGAACAGAGAAATGAGAAAATGGTAAGGAAGAGATGCATCAGGGTAATTAGACTTCAAACAGCTCTATTCATTTTTGGAATCATTCTGTCTGTGTTGTCTCTTACATGATGTAAAACATGTTTTATTATGCAGAATTAACATTGGGAAATGTCTTAATAGCCAATCAGATTGAATTCAACGATCATCTCTTAATTTAACAAGGATACCATTCTATAGCTCTGAAAATCTAGTTTAGTCCATTTTACTACTTTTATCATAGCAATTACATCAACATAAACAACAATTAGGTGACTCAAGACACAGTAGGCAAATTACTAACTTCCGTTAAAGTAGGTTTATGGCCCTCTTGAGCAAGACTTCTGAGTAGCAAACTGTACAGAGACCAAATTCCAAGACTTTACTCTGCAAAAATTTCATTGTATACTCTCTTTGGTATTTCTAGCTATACTACAAACATAAATCAAAATAATTCTGTGATATGGGTTTACAGTGTCTGATGTGGTTATTACTTTGAGGCCTGATTCCTTTCAGCTGTTCTCTTTTTATTAAGATTGCATTGTAAACTGACAGTTTACCCTGAAGATTTTATTTTTTCTTTCTTTCTTTTCAGGAATTGCTACTACAGGCTATGTTTTGGGGAGCTGTTTTGCTTTGTTTTATTTTATTTTCCAGTTTACAAACAGTAAACTAACTAGATTTGAATTTGTATACACTATACTGCAAAACATAAACCAATTTCTCACTTGCCAGACCAGAGCGTTTGCATATGCTCTCTCAAAATCATTAATTCAGCACCACTGTGTTATCTCATACTAGGGCTTTAATGCAGTAAGGGTGAATTTCACTGATATATTTTCTGTAGGAAAAGTAGCATCTCAGAGTCTCAGTTTTGTCTCCTCCTGGCTGGTCACTTCCACTCGAATATTAGTTTGTTGTCGCCTTAGTTATGTTGACACAACTGTATAAAACATAGGACAAAAAAAAAACTGGAAAGATTTTATTTTATAACTGATCATTTGGGAATTTTATAAGAAAAGTCTGCTGAGAATTTCAGCATAATAAGGGGCACTGAGCTACTTTGGGGAGGAGGGAAGCAGGCCTGTAGTTGGAAGTCTAGGCAGAAATGTGTTAAATATTTTTCAGCTAAGCAGCAACCAAGTATCTGCCTGTGGCAAGAGAGGAGGAAGACTGTAGGACAGCTTGGTAGTCATTGAAAAAGAACGTCTCTTTTCATACGTAGTTTTAATGAAATGGATAATGCAATTTCCATTTGTTATGCTTAGAAGCACAACTCGAGAAAACAGTAGCACAAGACTTGCCAAGACAGTCTCATCACATTCATGAAAAGAGCATTTATCTTTCAGAATTAGTCTGGGCTTTCATTCTAATTTGTTGAACAGTAAATTTTGATCAAGAAATCCGCTTAGTTTTTGCATTGGCTTTCAAGGAAATCATCAACAAAATCAAGAACAGGAATCACTCCTCAGTAATGTGCCATTTGTCTCTCCATGGTCAACCCACAGGAAACAGGAGGTCTGGAGACTTAAAAGTACCCCAGCATCTCCCTACCTCTTGTAGGCATCTTAATTCATAGATGACATTTTTCAAAACTGATGAAAATTTTCAAAACTGATGAAAAAAACTCAGCACTTGAGTTATTCAGCTTTCTTTGCAATGGATCAATTGAATAACTGTATACTACAGCTATTACACAGATAGCAAACATTTCAAGAGTCTTACTCGGAATCATGGTGTACGATCGGTTGATTTTCAAATGAGATGAAGGGTGGTCTTCATTGTCATCATGATTAGGTCCTTGCAGCCACGTTCATTTTGATTATGTCCGTTTCTCCACTAAAAGAAGACCGTGAGTTAAGCTGGAGCTGGAGAACTGGATCCCTGATTTTCCCCCCAGTTCTAATGTTCTTAGTTCTTCTATATTACTCTATTTAACCCTCTCCAAGACAAATATACCATTGAGAAGACTAGCACAAAGAAATATATATGTGAGCCAGGCTATACTGCTCATTTTTTGTTGTTTTTTTTGTTTTTTTTCCTTTGGCTTAATTGTTTTGGTTTAGTTTTGTTGGGTGTTTTTAATGCATTGGCATAGGCAGAGCCTATCCTACTTCTATTTTCTGCCAGTCTTTATGTCAGGATAAAGACTGCTCTTCAGCTACTAGTGCATGACTTGCTGTAGTGAACTATTTTGTTCATATGCCTAACTGCAGGAAAGGATTCCCAGCTGAGAGTTGTAAGAAAGTTATATAGTCTTGGATCTGAATAAGAAATACTAGCTTACATCTCTGCAGTCTCCTTGGTTTTTGACACCCTGCTCTGGTCCTGTCTAGCTTAGCTGGTTTCATGCTCAGCTAACAATATTTTGAAAATATATTACTGAGCACTGCATGAAAAGCTTGTGTACGTATATCAGAAAAGATCCTCTGGAATCAGACTGATTAGGGAGAGTGTAGCAAAACACTATGCCAAAACCAGCTGAAAATTTTACTACAAGTCCAGGTGAACTGTAGCTTCTCTCCTGCAGATTACAGAACTAGGTATCTCCTTTGCATGACATCAGGCTTCCAGCAATCCTTAACATAATCTCTTCTTTTTTTAAAAAAAAAAACACAACAACTTCAGTCACTGCAACTAATGAACTAGGTATAAATCGATCTTTTCACACTGTCCTAACCAAAATCTTATTTCTCAACCACAACAAAAGATGTTATTCTCACCTAATTTAAGGACCAAGTTAACATCTGCATATTGGAAGCTTAGCCTTCTTAAGGTCTCTGTAGTTCACAGACAAAGAAAACAGCTTCTCCTACAACAATTTGTGAGTTAGGCTTCTGTTCTGAAATTCCTAGTTATCTTCTCCAGGGATCATGTAAGAAATACAGTAATACTTACCTCTTCACTTAGGCATGATTTGAAGACAGCATTAGTATCCCTCCTACTTCCACAATAGCAGTTCTAGATCTTTTAAAGTGTGTGGCAAGATGTAGTAAAGCATGAATTTTCTTCCATTTCAGGATCTTTAATTCATAATCATTTTTTTCTGGCCTTGAAAGTGATGAATAAGGAAAAAAATACCCAAACAACAACACAAAAACCAAAAAAAAGCACAAAAAACCCTCCCCAACAACAAAACCCAACACTTGAAGCCACTTGGATTTATTTTGAAGAAGTAGAGAATTAAAAATATATGAATAAATGCATAAAAAAAAGATGTACAACTATCTGGGCATGGTCCTGGGCAACTCACTCTAGGTGGCCCTGCTTGAGCAGGGGTGTCGGACAAGATGATGTCCAGAAGTCCCTTCCCATCTCAATGATTCTATGATTCTGTGACAGCATTTAAAAAATAAATCTGTCTGATAGACAAATAGTACATTCCAAGGACATGAAGTAAAATTAACTTTCATGCTCTGTAAAAATGCCATGAAATTCAAATTAATCAGCAAAGTGGTTTTCTAATGATTTAGAGGTCTCCTTCCTGCCTCACCCCTACCTTCCCTCTTCTATAAAATCTGTAGAAAAAATATTTATCTAGACATGGTTGTCAAATCTGGAAGTTAAAGCAAAACTATCTATTTGGTTTAAATTTATATTGTGAAAAATCTCTTAGGTCTAGGATGAAATTTCTATTCAAAACCAAAGAGAAACATATCCCTCACCACTTTGCTGGTTCAGAATATCTATTAATCTGGTGGTCACTTATATACACCTGAGATGAAAGAGACTCAGATTCAAGTCCCAGCTCTAATTAATGATTAACTCAATCAAACGAAGCACCTGCAAAGGCAAAATTGAGAGAGGTCATACAAATAGTCTTACATCAGTATAATTTCACAGACCTCAAGAAAAGTATTTCTTCATTTTACTAATACAAGATGAAAAGTAGCCCCACTCGTTACTGTGGATATTATCTTTCATCTTCTTCAAAACTGCATTAGCATACACCAATGGCATAACATAATTAGAGAAGAACATTACTACATATTGTATAAATAAGTAAGTGCATTATTTTAGATGAGAACATAACACATTTTTTTAATGTGTTTAAACATTTCACTGGCAAAAATAAGGACCATTGTACTCAAAATATCTCAACTAATATTTTAATTTCTACCTCTGATGGTGAATTTTGTGCTGTTTAGGCCATGTGTTGGAACACTGGAACAGGCTACCCAGACAGGTTGTGGAGTCTTCTTCTATGAAGACTTTCAAAACCCTCCTGGACGTGTTCCTGTGTGATGTACTCTAGGCGATCCTGCTCTGGCAGGGGGGGATTGGACCGGATGATCTTTAGAGGTCCCTTCCAACGCCTAGCATTCTGTGATTCTGTCATATGTCAGTGGCTGACCATGGACATAACTTTTATGCATTGTTGACAAGTTCACAAACTGTCAGGTGCCTGGTGAGTTCAAGGGCTGTATTTCTTTGTATTTTTCACTCATTTTGCACATCATTTTTTCAGCAAACCTTTTTTTTTTTTTCATTTTAGTACAGATAAAGAAAATCTTAAAAACATTTGTACAGTTGGAAAACTTTTTTGCCCACTTCTGACTATGTGGCAACAGTCTGTTTTACAAGCTACCTGTAATAATTAACACTTCATTTATTGAAATGTACTTTAAAAGTAATTTTCTATTCAACACCTTGGGTAATTACAGTGGGAAATGATTGATAACATCGGTTGATATTAAATATTGTACTGCTAATCACCATGCAATCTTGCATGCAGTTATTCATTAGTTACTTCTTTAATTTGAATAGCTGACAATTTACATGGAATACTTCAGTTATATGAATTATCATATTTTTATTCCCAAGAGAAGCTCTACACTTCATTAGAACAGAATCATACACATTGCTTTTCTTTCATTTTTCGAGAGTGAAGTACTTTGATTTGAAAGTTCTGTAGCTGTAGTGAGGCAGAATATTAGATTCTTCATTGTCAAATAACTCTCTGCAATACTTGTACAGTACAAAGGCACTTCTGGAGTAAACAAAGTCACGTTGTTATACACTGTTCTGACACTAATAAACTGTTGATTGTGGTCTCCAAGAGAACTTTGTGCTTCTGTGTCATATTCAGGGAAATGATGCCATGCCTCCAAAAATGTTCACAGTATTAGCTCACTGCTAGAGTGGCTGTAGATGTCATGTACTTTGTAAACTGCTTCACTTCATCATCCAGGACAGATCATAATGTTTTAACACTTAGACTTATATATGACTCAGACATTTAAATCTGTTGAGTCTTCCAAAAAGACCATAAATACAAAATATACTAAATCAGTTTCATTAATGGGAGTTAAACTTGTTTTGAAAGTAACTTGTAGTAATTTGGTGGAGATAATATATTCCCTATGAAATATAGAACCATCTGTTGTATGCAATCTCATTATGTGTCAATGGAGTGATACACTCACTGTATAAAAACTGTGCTTAAAATTCTTGTTTCTATTCCATACTCTTTGTAAAGGTGTTTGCTCATGCACACATGTAACCAGACAAGGAAGGAAATACAGATTTCTGTTATACACTTCTCTACACAAAAATTTGACTCATAATAGTAGTTTTATAGGCCCCTGAAATTTACTCCACATCTCAGTTCCTGCTAAAGCATTGCTGTTTTCACAGGCAGTAAGTGCTTGTCTCTTCTCCCTGTTACGCAAGGGCTAATGACCTTATCACTGCCCCCCTTGTTACCTTCCCCCCTGCCCCTGCCACAGTGCTAATTGCTCTTTTCTCTCTACACTCTCCCTAATAAATATAACAAAGTTAGACTTGGAATATTTGTTCTCAACCTGGATTTAGCTTGAAGTTTTCTTCTTCTGTTTTCTACCACATTTGTTTCAGACAGCTTCTGTGTCTGAAAGACTGCCTTTTTTTTTTTTTCTCTATTACTTTCTCCTACAAACTTTACATCTCTTGGAAAAATAAACTCATCAAGAGTTTCTGAGAGCCATGACAAGGACAACACATGAAAGGGTACTTTGGAGAAATGCTCTTTGTTCAGCTGTGACAATAGAAGTTCATCTTCTTAGATCAAATTCAGAGTCTGTTGGGAACCCATTCGTTAGTATTTGCCTGGCAAAGGCTTGTCTATATGTGTACAGTTTAGGCAATCAAAACAGTTTTGAGAGATGTGGCAATTATTTCAAGAAAGTGTGTACGAGCTATTGATTCAGCTCATTACGATAACTTTAAAAATGTTAAATGTATTTATATAAGCATACCTATATCTCAGCTGTACAGGAGATTTTAACATGATACATTTAATTTCTTTTATTATTCTGACCCACATCCTAGCTATACATCATGAAACTATCACTGATATTAAACTCTCAGGGTAGAATGAAATATATCCGTCATGTAAAAAAGCTTAATTTGTTTTATTCTCTTTATTCATATGTGTAAACTGGTAGTTACACTGCTGTACAGGGTAACAGGAATCCCCTTGCTTTGAACAAATTCAGTACTGTAATATTGCATGATCCATCAGAAATAGAAATGGAAATTTTATTTTAGCAAAAGGCTGAGATTTCCATTTTTATGGTAGAACATAAAACCTATCAGTAGTTCTGTTACTTCCTGAGTACTTCATTAAAAATCCATATTCTTATGTGCATAAATAGAACTTTATGGGCTTTTTAATTAATTTCTACAGCTTCTCATTAGTGTCTTCTCATCCTATACATTTGGAATCGCTAGCATCAAGACTGTAGAGACACTGCTACAATAGTAGCTGAAGGATCTGGTAAAAAGTCTGCTTCTCCACATGTATTAGCGTAAAGTAGTAGTTCCCTCAGGATACCAGCAGAATCCTAGTAATGCACCTAGAGGGGAAAAAAAAAAAAAAAAAAGAGGAAGAAAGCTTACAGCTCAGGACCTAAAACTTTACCAAAAGTAATTATTACTACCTCTCCTGTTTTGTTTTTTTTTTTAATTTTCTCTCCTAGAAAAACAATCCCATCTGCAACACTATCAATTTTCTCTTTATCTCAAATGCCAACAAGGTATACATAGCTTATGTCTTGAATTCTTCTTCCGTGACTCCATGCCACATCTCTTGCTTATCAGTCTCTTAATGACTTAAAAAAGAAATAATTAATGCAGTTAAAGAATTCTCATTATACAAATTTGGTTTCTTTTTATTTCCTTGATTCACACATTTCTGTAAATGTAATCTTTGGGTTTGTAAGCCTACACTCTCTTAGTTCTCACTCTCCTCTGTCTCAAATGTTCTTCTTTTCTCTAGCCTCACTTCCGTTTAGTTGTGCATTGAGCAGCTTTTTCCAGAATGCAGTCACTTCTCTGGGACAAGAAAAGCTGTAGTGTATTTTTTTTTTTATGCAAATGCTTGAGCTAAATTATATGCTATAGAATCATCTCACAATTGTCAGATGAACAAGTCTAATAGGAGAATACTACTCAAAAAATTTCCTGAGAAAACATGGACCAAAAAAACCACTGCCTCAGCAGAAAAGAGCAAGTAATTGTGGTTTGTAGAGCATATATGGTCTGTCATCTCTGACCTGTTTCATTTTGATAACTGAGTAGATTGATGATAGTTACACTATAGATTTTAACATGTGAACCTTCTTTAGAACACTATAAACACATTGGTTCCTGCTTGACTGTGAATTGTACACTGCATCTTTCTTTTCTTGTCCTTCTCTCTTTGCATCAGCCTATCGATCTTGGTGGTGCTTGGGCTTTATTTCAGTTTTGTGTTTGCTTAGCACTTAATCAGATCCCAGATTATTAAGTGCTGCTGTAAAACACAGTCATACACATAAATAAATAAATAATAAAGATGGCCTTTATCTGGAGGTAGCATTATTTGTTCAGCCTGAGGAGAAAAAAAAAATTAGAGGATTATCGTGGTTAAATATTTCTTTCATCTCTTTTTAAGAAAGAAATACATTCTTTTATATTGGATATGGAGCACTATCAGTGAAAAGTGGCATCATCCAATTTATGTAGAGTCATTAGTACTTCTTACTTGTTTCGCTAGATAAAGTAAATGGCATACTCTTCCTGATACATTTAAACGTTTAGATTACAGTCTGAGATAAAACATATCCCTTTTTTCAAGACATGCATTTCAAACAGGTTCATCGAATTAACATTTCCTTTCTTGAACTTCCCTTTCAATAAATTCCAGTTATTTCCACAACAGAGTACAGGATTGGAAAGAAAGAATAAAAAGAGGGGAAAAAAGGAATATAAATAAAGAACAGAGCAGCAAGTTCTTATCCCAAATTGTATTACTTCAGAAGTATTTTAGCAAGCCTTAGACTTGACCAAATGTACTTATTTTGCTGCCAATGTAACTTGTCACAGCTCCAAGCTTGGTACATGCTCTGGTTCCCTACTTCTGTGTTTTATAAGTGCATTTTCTCTTCTCTGTCCTGACAGCTTTTTGAAACTTTATGTGTCTCCTTTTTTTCTCATTCTAATCTGTTCTCTATTGTTCCAGGCAGCTCTTCACTATTGCTAAGAGATGTGCAAGAGATTCAAACCCCTCTACTATGTGCATCTTTTCCTGTCCCAATAATATATGAGTGAATATAGTGCTCAGGAAATTGAAATGCTAATAATCCTGCCTTGAACCTGAGGTGACAAGAGAGCAGCTATGTACATATCTTCACAGGACTGCTGGTAGTTCACTGGCTTGGCATACATCTCTCTAGTCCTGGACTTCAGAAGAAAGATTTCTAATCCTTTCATTTTAACCAGTATGAAAAAAAAACCCTGCAAAAAAACAGTGATAAAACGTAGGCTTGGCTAGCCCAAAATGATGAGTCTCATTTTCAGTCATGGTCCAGTCATGATCTGAATTGAGAGTGTAAAGAATTAAAGGGCAGTGTATTAACCTAGAGCATTAGCAAGCTTCTGGTGCCTACTGTTCTGAAATTTTACAAGTAAATTTTAAGCTCGTCATTTGACTTCAGCCTTACAGCTCTAAGGTTCTCATTATTTGGGCTCCAGACATAAGGTAGTGTGAGAATTTCTAACTGATATAATTGATATCTACTGACATATGACTAAAAGCACATCTTTGGTGTCATCCCAAGACATTCTCCTATCTGGATTTAACACTACCTTAACTAGACAAGCAATCCTGTATAAGAAAAATCTCTTCTCTCCTTATCTTATCTATTCTGTCTTACTTTAGTAAGTAGCAACACTGTCTTCTCTAAAAGGCTCATGGAACGCACAAGCATAAAAGGTAAAAGCCAAATTCTAATCTTGCTATTTTATCTCCGTATACTATGCTTTTCTCTTTTCTCTTGTTTCTTTCCAGTAGAAAATAGATTCACCAAACACACTTAAAATGATCTCCAGTGATGTATTTTCTGTTTTCATGCAAGAGTTTCTCTTCTAGGAAAAGGAGTCATGAGACTTGATTCTTGGCTGCCAGCACCCTCCTTTATATAGTTTTAAAATAAGCAAAAAAAAAAAAAAGAGGAAGAGTGCTTTAATAATATTATTTTACATCAACTATATCTAAGTGTAATTCACTTTGCTGTTGAAAATTAAAGTTGACCAGTACAAATGCTTTCAATGAAAAGCATGATTTCATCAACTAATTTTCACAGGCAAAAACCTGCTTTTGAAACCAGAAATGATTTCAAAAGTAATATTCATGTTCTTATACTTACCAGATGCTGTAAATTAATGGAAAGAAAAAGAAATTTATTTTTGTTGAGCTCCACTGCCTACTGCATTGATTTCAAAATCATAGACTAATATCAGAACATTACTGTAATTAGTACTAGGCTGCCTAGTCTGAACTTGTTCGACGCTTGCTAATAAATTATAGTTGCACATAACTACTCATAGGGAGTCCAACTTCCATGAATTACAACTAAAACAATCAACTTGCACTCCTGTCTGTTCTTGATACAATGCAAATTTTGGACTTTGGAGTATTACTTTACATCAGAGATAACTGGAAAATTTTGCAAAATGGCCAAGGCAGAAATTAGTAGCAGAGGACCTACAACCATTCAGAAAAGCAAAAATCACGAAGGATTTAGGTTGAGGATGTTCTATGTGCTAAAAAAAAAAAGTATACTCATCTAATCTACCTCCTTTCAAAATTTGTATTTAACTGTTTTTTTATTATTATTTCATATTCACTAATGATTTTTAAACTAAGTATTGTGACCTTCATAGATCGAATGAGATCTTATCATGGACTTGTAATTGATGTGTTAATGAGCACTATTTCTCAGTTTCTAACAGTACAAAAGAAGAGGTATTTGGAAACTAAGGGGGAAAAAAATCATGGTTACTTGAAATAACTCTCTCTCTAACAACATTGAAATTATCAACACATAAACCAAAAGCATATTTAAAATAGACAAGTTATTGGTGAAAGTCTTAAATGACTTTTTTAAATTACAGTTATCTTTGAAAAAAACCAAATATATATAAATATACAGTTTGAAAAATGACTACAAAAATAACAGAATGGGACTCACATTTCCAGGTCAAATCTGGACTGATTGCACGGACAGCTAATGGTTGCAGAATAGAAGCTATCTCAGACAAATACTCAGGTGTTTTGAGATCCTTCCTTCAGAAAGGAATTATTCTTTGTAGCCAGATCTATGTACATCAACAACACCATGTTTGGTGACTTGCTTTGCTCTGTACAGCTGGAGAAAGGGAGCAGCATTTTCCTTGAATTCTACTCTCAGAAAAATCTGAGATTGAATCATGCTGGCAATCTAAAGAAATTCCTTGATCACTCTAATTTTAACTGTAAGAAGTAAGTGACACTTGTAGATCACAGAAATTTCCGAACTGTATCATACCATAGTTCGTCCTCTCAAACCTTTAACAACTTTTGGGGTGACTTAATGCCACCTATACTAAAACTGCTCTATCTGTGTCATTATTGTACAGGGGACTTTGACTACACCTCCCATGCACTTGCAGTGAGCCCACAATAAGGTCTTCAGATTACTGAAAACTATGTTGTAAACATAATGTAAAAAATGATCTCCATAAAATACCAATATAGCTGAGTAGAGTGTTTCTTAATTGATTGATTTCTCCAAAAATTTTCAGATGGAGTGGTAGGCGTCACCAAGGGAAAGGTCCCCTACAGGGGGAAGATCTTAGTATCTTCACAGGGTGATCTTCGGCTCTTGGCTGTAAAGGAAAATGTAGCATATGCTAGCCAAAGGAATCGCTCTGAACAAGGTATGATTAGCCATCAAAAACATAATTATATTTGCTTTGTTGTGCCCTTATTAGAAGTTCTCTGGCTAGACTATGTAAACTGAAGGGCACAGCTGTTCAAGGATCACACTACTTGGCCAAACTTCAAAGGTGAGTCCAGACGCGGTTTCAAAGAAGTGATAAGTAACTGACTGCTGGTATCTTATAAAATAATGTAATATCAGCTTCCAGAGGTTGATTGAGGATGGGAACATGGAAACAGACAGATGTAAGCACCTTGGAAGCTCTTCTTCACTGTACACGAGGGGAGAATCTAAGGAACTAAACAATTCATTGTAAGAGGAAAGCAATGAAAATATAAGTGAAAAACGATGGAGTAACTAGACAAGAAGAAAAAATATAGAATAATTACTTCACAGAGCATTGCATTATTGAGAAAATATCTGTAAAATTCTAACGGCATTACCTTCCACTTACATTGTAACAGAACAAGCTGGATGGTATAGCAACTTAGCTTTAGTTAACATACCAAAGTAGTATGGTACTGTAATTTGAGGAATTCACTGATGTCCCTGGCATGCTATCTTGTGTTCATCAGTGAGGACAGAGAATGTCATCACCCAACACTGTCTCATTCTGCTAAATAGAAGAGGAACAATCTGTTTGCTGCTCCTAAGGCCGGGTGATCCAGACTGCTTCATGTTCAGTCTTCTCATGCTTGTTCCCTATAGACGAAACCAGCAGTCTCCACACTAGTTGGTAGTTCTCTGTGTCTCTTCTGACCCAAGCCTGATCCTGAAGAACTAAAGGATGAATTTTTGTGTATTTTTTTTCCAGTTCAGATTGTCAAAAATAATGAGAAGCCTGTGTCGTCTCGTACAGGACTAGTGTTTTTATTGCACAAAGCCGAAGGAATGTGTTAAGTATCCTGGGATGTAATGTTGTGTAGAGCCTACTAGGGTAGCACTGGAGAACTGTATAGGGAAAAGCAAACCAAAGCCAGTGCAGGATCATTCATACTGCTTTCAAGAGCGGTCTCTGAAGTGAACAATGTTGGAAGCATGCTCAGGATTTGTCTTTGAGAGAGTTCATTGGAGCGGTCTGAGGGAGTGAGCTGACACTTAATCCTAGTGGATGACTGGGGATCAAGTCCTTACAGTTACTGCCTGGCCCTCTTTTGTTCAGCAGCATAGACATGCCTTGACATTTATAAAGCCCTGAAATACATTATTTAGCTTTCACACAGTGATTAATTTTGGCTTCTTCTTGAAAACTGTATTTCTACAAAACATATGGAAAAATTACCTGAAGAAATTAATTACTCAGCCTATTTATATTTTTTTATATATAAAGAGTTGGAGGAAAACTTCACTTATCCAGATGATCATCAAGACAGTGGGAAATGTCTTTTTCCCCTTGGGCATCTGTCAGCCTAGAGTCACTCACTTTCACAGACTTTTTTGCTTGCTTACAGAGCAGGTGGACTGATCAGCTGCTTCTGGAGCTCTGCTTTGCACTGGAGGAAGAGGAACCTTATTTTCTGTTGGTTTCCCCACTCTTCTGTTTCCTTTAATCTAATGTGCTCCATCCTTCACCTGCTATGGAACAAGAGAAACCCCATGATTAGAACCTTATGGTTTTTACTCCGTCTGCTACCACTTTGCATGATTTTCCACATCATTAATTCTATCCTGGCTAATCTCCCACTCTTCATTTCAAATACATGGGAGGGGGACTAGAGAAGGGGAGTGGAGAGAGGAATTTTGTTACAGGTTTTACAAAAGTATCTTTAATATATGTTCCTTTCATAACTACTGGAATGTAAGCCTTTACCTGTGCTAGTGGGTATTTGAAAATAATAGATCTCTTCTGTGCCACGACTGACATAAGAGTTTTGCAGATAATATGTAGATGCAAAATAAATAAGTTTGAGTGAAGGTCATAATTCTGATGGGATTGGATTTCATCAATTTTAAAAGGTTCCATAAATAAAACGTCACTAAGAAAATACCATCTTGGGTGGATGTTTTTAATTTTCTTTAAAACTGAAAAAAAACCATTCACAGTGTAAGGGAAAGAAGGAAAATAAAAGCTCCTTCTGGAATCTTCATCAGCTGAATGAATAATTTGATTGGAATATGAATTTTTGCAGGCTGATTAGGCACAGACCTATTTTCGCTTTTTGTCAATGTCTACAAACAAATACTCTGTGTAGGAGGGAAATTGAAATTTTCATTTTACCACCAATGTTTTGCCAAGAGTAATCAGAAATAAGATAATTTTAAAATTAAAATTGTGATTGATTCATAAGCCTGGTAGTGGTGAAGCGGGTATTTATGAGTATTAATATTTGTTATGATTTTAAGTAACTTATTCTCTAGACTTATGATATCCCAGAATCACAGTGTTAGGGGCTGGGAGGGACCTTGAAAGATCATCGAGTCCAACCCCGCTGCCAGAGCAGGATCACCTAGAGTAGGTCACACAGGAACACGTCCAGGCGGGTTTTGAATGTCTCCAGAAAAGGAGGCCCCACAACCTCTCTGGGCAGCCTGTTCCAGTTCTCTGTCACCCTCACTGTGAAAAAGTGTTTCCTTGTGTTTACACAGAATCTCCTATGCTCGAGTTTGCACCGATTGCCCCTTGTCCTATCATTGTCCTGTCATTGGATGTCACTGAGAACAGCCGTCCTCCTGACACTTGCCCTTTACAAATTTATAAATATTAATGAGGTCACCCCTCAGTCTCCTCTTCTCCAAGCTAAAGAGACCCAGCTTCCTCAACCTCTCCTCATAAGGGAGATTCTCCACTCCTTTAATAAGCTTAGTGGCTCTGCGCTGGACTCTCTCCAGTAGTGCCCTGTCCTTCTGGAACTGGGGTACCCAAAACTGGATCCAGTACTCCAGGTGGGGCCTCACCAGTGCAGAATAGAGGGGCAGGAGAACCTCCCTCGATCTGCTGGCCACGGTCCTTCTAATATCATGTGCATATATTCACATAAGAAAGGATCAAAACGGCAAGGAGGACAAAGGTTTTGAGACCCTACACAATTATAAAAATAGAACTGCGGTTTCCTAACTCTATTGTGCAGGCCTTTTGCCCTGCTGAGCTACTAACATCTTTCAATATATCAGGGTATTGGAATGTGAATAATGAGTGTGTAGCTATCTCTGTCTGACTACTCTGATTAAAAATGCATTTTTATGAACATTTTACTGTATTTTCCAATCCTTTAGAGAAGGTGTTTTGGGTTTTTTTTGTGACCACACAGAAACCACATCAAAGATAAATAGAATAATTATGGGAAAAGGTGAAGGATGAAAACTGTTCTCCCAGTGGATTATGTTGGTTTAATGACACCAAAATTATCCATCTTCCATCATTTTTCTCTCTTTATATTTCAAGTTATATTGCATATTTTACAGGTTTGATTCCAAACCAAAGGTTGCCAGGATTTGAACAGTAGCCATGAACTGGAATTACTTGCACATAATGAATAGATATCTGTCTGTCTTATTAATACAAGAAATGGTCTGTTTTAACAAATAGGCTATCATCTGCTGCTTAAACAAGGATCTACTCACAAGTTTATCTGAGATAACGCAATCTCTGTTGATAAGAGCATCCCCATACGAATGGTATTTGACTACAGCTTAAAAAGGAGATGGTGAGTCTAGAAACACAGGACACATGCTTAGGAAAATAAATTAGCTATACCTTTCTATACATTTTGCTTTCAAAGAAAATAAAGGAAAATAGAATAAAGCTAAGCATCAGGTGAAAAAAAATCGATATGAAACTAAATGCTAGTCCCAAAATGATAAATTAGAAATATTTGCTTCATATATTCACATATCTCAGTGGGTTTCCTTTCAAAATTAAAACCCAAATCAAAAACTGCTAAAATAGAGAAAAAAAATGAATACCTTGCAAGCAATAAAACCTCTGATCTGACACATCATCTCAAAAGGAAACAGTAACTATATATTCATGTGATAAGAACAATTTCCTTATATTTATGAACTGAGAAATATGATTGAAAACTGTCTTACTAGGCTTTTAATAGGCAACAGTCATCTTGTAGAGAAGAGATATAATTTCTGACAGCTGCAATATGAACTACATTTTTTATTTCATTTAAAAAAAAGTCTCTATAGAACAAAGCACAGCTATGATTTGCTGCCTACCTATTCTTAATTATAAAACCAAGCTCCATAATAATTCACTGGGAACAAGAATAAATATCCTAAGGCAGACTTTACCAGTCCCTGCTTCTTTCACACCTTGATGTGGTGGGATTTAAGAGAATCACAGAATGGTTGAGGTTAGCAGGAACCTCTGGAGATTGTCTAGTTCAGCTCCCTTGCTGAAGCACATTCAGCTTGAGGAGGTTGCTCAGGACTGTACCTAATCAGATTTTCAAGATCTCCAGGGATGGAGACTTTGGCCACCTGTCTGGGCAATTTGTCCCAGTATTTAATCATCTACACCCAATACAGCATTCAGAATACCCTAATCCACAGCATATAAATTGGGGAGTAATCCAACTCAAAGGCACTAGAAGTGCTTTATGTTAATTAAAGTTCTTGAGTCATATTATATCCTTTTGAATCAAAACTAGTGCCAATTTATAATTACAAAGAGTTCTGTGTAAAATAAAGCATAACTGTGAAGTGGAACATATTTTTCTGATAATTTTTAGTTTGTTTTTTTTTTCTTACAGCTGTAGTATATTTTTGTCCATTTACTTCCCTACTTCTCCCCAAGACTTCTTGCTTCTCTGCATCCTCTTCTCTCCTCATTCCTATTTCTTATTCTCACTCCTCATTGTACTTTATCACTCTCCTCTTTGTTGAACAGCTTTCTGTCTTTCAATTGTCATTGTCATGATAGGCATTTTGAAAGCATTTTACAAAAGGGATTTGCTTCACAATATTTCCTAAGGTGTGTGGATATGTACATGTCAGAATGATGTCTTGCTGTCATTTCTCTGCCACTGCTGTATCCTATACCTTAAGATTTAGCTCCTCCAAATGGAACTTTTCCTGTTTAATCCATTCATAGTCTATTATCACATCTCCTTCATCTTTTTCCTAACTTCTTTCTGCTTTGTGAATATTTGAATATTTGAAAATGAATGTAAAATTTCCTTCCCTATGTCATAGTTCTTCAATTGGTTGTATTTTCTTCTCATCACTTTCATTGCACATAGAATGTAAAAGCCCGGCAAGGAAAACTATTTCTTATAGGTACATCGAATACTTCAAACTAACTCTTCCATTTAAGATGGTGCAGAGGGTTTGAACTCTGCAGCTCCCTCAGGTGAACTGTGCAGAAAGTCTGCATAATGCTGCAGAAGTGTGGTAGTAGAAGTAATGCAACCGAGCTCTGCTTCTTAACAAAATTTCTAAATATTCTGCTTCTCTCCTAGGTCTTATTAGAGAAAAACAATTGTGAGTTATGTATTTTTTTTTTTTTTTTTCTTTCCAGTTGCAGGGAGAAGGGAAGGGAAACAATAGGTCTCTTTGGTTTGGATATGCACCAATAACATTGAGCATGTATTTTCACCTTACAGGGACTTTCTCTCTTAGCTTCCTGTTTCACAAAGAACTTTTTTCTACTTATCCTCCTTCCTTTGTTTTCTCATAGCAAAAGTGTGTTGGGTTTGTGTCTGGTGGGTTTTTGGTAGCAGAAGAGATGGCTACTGGCATTGCTCCTGTAAGAAGCTTTGAGAACTTCCCCAAGCTCCAAATCAGAATCACCTCCAGCCAAGACCAAGCAAATCAGCACCTCTTTGATAACATATTTAAGAGGGGAAAAACATTCTGGGTGAGTTCTTTCATTTTAGGAGTTCTTTTATTTTGGAGAGGAGTGAGACATGAACAAGACAATCATGGGAATACCAGGGTCAGTGAGGAATGAATGAGGCACACCGAGCAGCCATTCCCATTCAGCCTATGCCTTTTCAGTCCTTAGAGATTAATAGGGGAGAAGAATCCCATTTGTACTCTGTGGAGGAGCCCATGCCAGAGCGTGGAACTGATCCCAAAGAAGTCCATAACTCTGATGGAAGCCCACACTGGAGTAATCCATCTCTGCAAGGACTACAGCCCATGGAAGGAATCCACACCCAGAAGTTTATGGAGGACTGTCTCCCGTGGGAGGGACACCACATTGCATGAGGAGAGGAGGTGAAGAGTTTTCCCCTTGAGGAGAATGGAGAAGCAGAAACAACATTGAACAGACTAGGACTGAATGCAACCCTGTCCCCCTGGACTGTCAGCGGGAGGAGGTAGAGATTTGGTAGGAGAACTAAGCCCAGGAAGAAGAGAAGGGTGGGGAGAAGGTATATTTAAGATCCGTTTGTATTTATCACTGTCTTACTCTGAATCAATTGATGAATCGTTGGTCTTCTTTCTTGCTTAAATTAAATTGATTTTGTTTCCTCAAGTCAAGTCTGTCTTTTGCCATGCACGTAATTGGTGAGTAAGCTCTCCCTGTCTTTTATCTCGACCATTGAGCCTTTTGCTGTATTTTCTCCTCCACATCCCACCAAAGTTGCTGCTTTGTTGCCAGCTGGGTGGACTCAAACCACAAGGAAAAGAAATTCCGATTGTGAGGGATACAATTCAGCTGATTCAAATAGGTACTTTGAACTTAAATCATTGAACTGGGCTCCTTTCCAGTTGTCTGTACACAAGGGCAGATCCACATGTAGAAATTACAAAGCAAATTACAGCTTTTCTGTGCTTTCTCCCACAACAGTGGCTTATCCCTCGCACAAAATTCGTTGTCTCAAAGGATTCATTTAATTTGATTTCAGTTCCCAAAAGCTGTGCACTGAATCTAAGATAGCTATACTGGACCACTCCAGTTGTTGAAAAGAGATTGCTACATCCAGTTTAGATGGGATGATAATCCCTGTAACAGTTTCCCTACTCCTCATTGACTACTTGGGCCTGTTTAGATGTGATGTTGGAACTATTACGTGGCTAGAGCTAGACAATATATTTTATGTTTATTATCTCCAGACACAACATTGCTTCTTGTTCACTGTGTTGTATGCTGTGACTCTAGGTTATTCTGTAGTAAATTCCAGTGTATACTACCAATTGAGAGAAAAAACAGGGAAAAAAAAAATCTATCTATATATTATATATATGTAGAAGCCCAACAGAAATAACTAGTTCTAACTATTTGATCCCATGTGCTCCCTGCAAAGTTACACTTTATATATATTTAAATCCAACAAAACAAATTCAACGAACCACTCACAGTTCTAATCCTACAGTCCTTACAGACTTCAAACTATTGTTCATTTCAAGCAGCTCAGATATTGCAATAAGAAGGGCATCCTCTCCTTTCCAGGGCCTGCTGACGGTTGCACTTGGATAGTAGGACTATTTTCTTGCATGTTATTTTTCTGCTGTATGCTGTAGTGTAATCGATTTAGTATGAGATCCTGGACTGATATGAAAAATTCTATTCTAAATGGAGACAAATCTGAGACATTCTCCGATAAACAGTTTTCCATCCATTGGAGAATTTTGTTTGTTACACTGTTTTTTCCTCAATAAACAGTGTCTTTTGGCATAATTATTGGAAGCCAAGCAGGCTAATGCCAACAGATGATCTGCAAGATAGGTATTAAGTATACAAATAACAACCTGTATGGGCCCTTAGTAACAGCTGTCATCTAAAAATCTCCCCATACAAAATTACTGTTGTAGTGAGACATGGAGAAGTGGACAAAAAGAGGAAGTAGTAACTTCTCATCCATGAAATTAAATTTGTATATAAGAAATAACGTTTCCTATGCTTAATATTTCTGATTAACTACCTAGTCATAATCAAACCAAACAGAAAGAGTTGCTGTAGCCTTAAATTCTTAACAAAGAATTCAATTTTTTTCAAGATATCTTACTTATACAGGGCTAGCTCTTAACAGTGAAATACTGAGTTTGCAATATAATTAAAGAAGACATCCTGAAAGTAAGTGGGAAGTATATAATTCTTTGTAAAACAGAAAATGGTTCCCAAAATATCCATGACACTTTGCAATGACTTAGTAATGTCCCATGGATTATGTTGCCTTGATGCCATTCTTAAAAAGAAAGTATTGGAATTTTTTTTTTTTTGTGAGAATAATACATTTTAGTTCATTGGCATATATCTTCTACCATAATCAACATATTACCCTAGATGTAAACAAAAGACCATCCTAAGGTGGCATCATTTTGTAAGGAAGAGACGATCCTGAGGATGATTTTTTTTCTGAAAAGTCTATGAATTCTGGAACTTAGGTAGCTTGGAAGAACTGATGTTGAGAATTTTGCGTTGTGCATTTAATATTTGAACATTAAAGGCAGTGAAAAGTCTTCCATTTACTAGAGATATGCATTTTTTTTGGAGCATTTTTGATGTCATCTTTGCTTTTCACTTTTGCCCCTATACATAAATTGTTTGAAGAGTGTCAGAAAATATCAAGAGCTTTAGATTATAGACACTTAAAGAGTCCATAGGCTTAGTTTCATAATTATTTTTTTTTTAGATCAAGATCTTGTGGGTGAAAAAAAAAAAAAAAACCAAAAAAAAAGAGACCATTTCTGTGTTTTAAAAGCCAGCACAACACAAATTCTTCCATAGGTCTACCCAGCTCTCTATTCAGCATAACTTTTTTTTTTTTTTTTTTTTCCTGAATCCTCCCTTTGAGAACCTATACATTTGACTGTAATGCTTGTAACTCCACATGAAGTTAAAATTACAGGGTATTTATTGTGCTTGCACAAAATTTTATGTAATTAAAAAAATTCAACAATTCATCAGTTATGATGTTTAAGATTACTAACTCCACAACAGGAGTTCTCCAAGACCACTTCGTTAAATCTGTGAAGAAAAATAGATTTAGGAAGCAAAAAAGGAAAACCTGCCAGAACAAAGTTGGTTAAGAAGAGTAGGTATTTCAGGAGACAGAACAATGCACAGCATTGCACATGAAAAGACGATTCCTTTGTGACATACACAGTATACTAAATAACTATATTTAGGAATAACTGCAAACTTGAGAGTCTTAAATATCACAGGAACAGGAGGTCTGTAGTAACCCCAAAGCCTCCTTTAGTATATTACACAGAAAACTAATCAGAAAGATTATTCATTTTGAGAAAACAGTCTCTGGAAAATATGCAGTGGAAGTTGACCTGCAAAAATCTCTGTGATGAACTATTAGCTTGTCAATATTGCGAAGATAAGGGAATTGGAATAAGGACAATATTCATTAAAGTGAGATTGTGTGAGAATGTATAGAATAGGATAGGATATATGACAGTTTACATTTCAGTATATTACACTGCAAAAATCTTTTTAAAAGACTGTAGGAACTGAATGAATGCTGACGTTTATCTAAATTCCCTTACACTGAGAATTTCTACACTTACACTGCCTAAGATAAAAATGTCTAGAGGATATAAACTTTGACTTTGACTCTGAGACATAAGACAGCTGCTCATGGTCTAGGATTAGCAAGTTTTTTACTATGGGTATTTTATTGCTTAATTGCCAACTATACATATTTTCTAACCCACAGTGCAGTATCTGGCTCTAACACTGTCAGAAATACCTGTTTGATTCTGTTGCATTCTTAGTGTTCATACACTCTTATTGAGATGGTACCAGGCGATAAGATATAGCACAGTTGTGTACTAGTCCTACTACATTTTTATTGCTCTTTATGCATGTCTTCTGCTAGTAAATGTTACACAAAGGTCTGGCAATGGTAACCATCACTTTCATATTTTCAGAGTAAAGATGACTTCTTTACACCTATGAGAAAGATGTTAGGATATACGTACCTTCTTCCAGTGCATTGTTTTCACTGCTATGTAAATTTGTGATTTACTTCAACAAAATACTCATTCCACAAAGGCAAGGCCTTCAAAATGGAGGCAGCTTGACAGTGAAGAAGTTGATGAAGGTGAAATAACAATTCACAATTTTTTGTTATTTCTCTACAGGAACCAGCAATGCACTACATTACACAGATAAGAAACTCATCCAATAAGGAGGTGGCTATAGCAAAGCTTTTCTCCCAATAATTCTGCTTTTGGGATACTAATTTGTTTGTATTATTCAGTCACTAGATTAAAACACAGAAATAAAGTACTTGAACAGTCCTAAAGGACATGAACTGAAGTACAGAATTCTCACAAGTTTACGCACCAACAAACTACAGTGTCTGGATCACTTCTATTCATTTTCACAAATCCCACTGTTCTGGCTTCTCTTGGTAGAAACAAATATCTATTGCCATTTAGGATGAACAGATTGGGCAAGTATGACACAATACTTATTCTCCCAAAAGTGCTTGTGTAAAAAAAAAAAAATAAAAATGTAGAAACCCTGATAGATAAAACAGAGCATTTCAAATGGTAATATATGTCCATGTGGAAGAATCATAATAAAACCCTCGAAGTTCCTCTGAGACCACTATAAATGCTTAAATCCTTATGTATCTATTAGAATACCATCAGGCTCTAATCATCACGTTAGATGTCTAAATAGATGTCTAAAATTCTGGATTTCACCGTAAGAGGACTTGGAGTTGGTCAACACCTGAAGGCAAAGCTGTCTAGACTTGTTATTACAAGATTCCCAGAGGAAAGGGGGATAAATAAAAAAAAATTAAAAAAAAAAAAGGAAAACAAAAGGCTTTTAAACTGCATAAAGTGAGGTTTTACTGATCTATAAACTAAGATAATTAACTTTTTAAAACAGAGAAATCTCCAGGTCTTATTTCAGTTGCCTAAGCAGCAAAAGCAACTAAGCAACTGAGCATAACCAAGGGGTCTTATCTGATTCCAGTTGTTCAGGGGTATTCTACCTAGCTCCAGTTGTTGCTTTAGAAGGCTACAGGTATCCTGGAGGTCTTGTGACTTCTCTGATAGGGAATCTCAAATGGAACTAAACAGTGATGCTAACTGCACTAAGCCTGATCTGACTATACCAGACACAATACAAATGAAGAAAGGTTTATACAGAATTTTCTCCTGCCAGTCACATTAAAAAGGGCATGGACCTGATGAAGTGGGTCCAGAGGAGGACCACAAAAGTGATCAGAGGGCTGGAGCACCTCTCCTACAAGGACAGGCTGAAGGAGTTGGGGTTGTTCAGCCTGGAGAAGAGAAGGCTCTGGGGAGACCTTATAGCAACTTTCCAGTACGTGAAAGGGGCCTACAAGAAAGCTGGGGAGGGGCTTTTTACAAAGGCATGTAGCAATAGGACAGGATGCAATGTTTTTTAACTAGAGAAGGGTAAATTTAGATTAGACATTAGCAAGTTGTTCTTTACTCCGAGGGTGGTGAAACACTGGAACAGATTTCCCAGGGAGGTGGTGGAGTCCCCATTCATGGAGACCTTCAAGGTCAGGCTTGATGAGGCTCTGAGCTACCTAACCTAGTTAAGTATGTCCCTGCTTACTGCAGGGAAGTTGGACTAGATGACTTTAGAAGTCTCTTCCAACCCAAGGCACTCTATAATCTTTTCTAACAAGCTTTTGCTCCAGTACGGGTACATCTCAGAAGCTTTCCTAAACACAAATTCTGCAGTGCCCTGACTGGTCCCCAGGAAGGCTGCCTGAAGCACTCTCAGCAGTTTTTGAATCTCTGTATGAGCTTTGAATTCCTAGATCTTCCTCGGATGGGTCCACATGTTCTTTACACACACTTCACAAGCTTATCTGACTGAAGAAGTTGAGTGAAGAGAGTGGTGAAACCACTCTCCAGTGGTTCAATTAACACAATATTCAAGTTTAGAATGAACACATCAAACATGCTCCCTTTTACTTTATCCCTTTTCTCCTTTGCAGAACATACAGTTTCCAGAAAAAAAAGTCATTAAATGTTGAGAAGTATTGAGAAGCTGCAGCAATGAAGGCAAAACACAGGAAAGCTGAAGCTGAATTACAGAATTGTTGAGATATTAGTAAGTCAATGGTGTCTGTATCTAGCAGCAGAGGAGGAGGCATCCATACTGATCAACATCAGACAGCTTTAGAAAAAGAGATGAAGCTGAAAGTGATGTAATTCCTAAACTAAGAGCAAGGACTTGCATTTGAGTAATCTATTTTGAAAGGAAGATTTTTGCCTGACAAAGTAGTCTCAATTATTTTATGTGATACAAAGTGGGAGCTAATTAGACGTCCAAATTATTTATACAAATTAAGCAAAAGCCAAAACTCTAAGGGGGGTAATTAAATTTGTTTGAAATTAGTATTTCATTGAAGAGGCCTGGAGAGATGCCAACAGCAGGATACCTCCCTCAGAAAGCCTGTTCTGCACTATTCTGTGAATCCAATGGATGTCAAATATTTCAGACGTTACAAGTTTTGTAAAATAAAAAATATGAAAACATGAAGGATACACTATTTGTATGTTTACTTGTACTTTCTATATTTGTTCAGCTAGCAACAAATGGTGTTAAGGGATTATGGAGAGAAAACACTGTAATTGAGGAAATAAGGAGAAAAAATTCATTTCTTTCTCAACAGGGGTTTAATATTAGTGTTAAAGATATCATTGTAATGCTACAGCTATATTGTGACCTAGATACAGTTTTGATTAAAAGATGTGCCTATTACACATCTACAGGGATATGTCTAATAGTCACTATGCTCAAGATGGAAATACTTACCCTACCTTTTTCCCAGTAGATACAAACAACTTAACTTGTGCTAACATATGTGTGTAGCAAATTATAGCATTTTTTTCTCACCTATAGTTCATCAGGAATAAAGTCAAGACTTTATCCATCCTTGTATCCCTCACTAAGATCACTCTTTTACTTTCTTCACAGCAAAATGTTTACAGTGATAATTATGATTGGCTCTCACACTCCTGCAGAAGCATCCTACATGGACTATGTACATGTTCTTACCAGGGCAAGCACCAGATACAGTTTTGTGACTCAAGACTTGTCACTCCAGCAATGTGAAGTAATTCTGGAATTTACTGAAGAAATATACACTTAACCAGTTTATGACCTAATGAAATGGTACCTTGTAAAATCAGAAAATATCTGCTTTCTGAATCCAAAGAAAATTTTGGGAGACAACATAACATCCAAAAATTTTAAATTTGACCTGATACATAATTTGAAAGGAGAACACATTTGTAGCAGTCAAAAGAAAATGTGAAAAGTGTTTTTAAACATTTTGGAGGGAAATAAAAAGGAAAAGAGAATCCTTTTTATGCAAATCTGAGATAGTATAAGAGAAAATGCAGTAGTTTTGAAAAATTAGAAGCTGTTTTTTGCATCTTAACAGAAGTCAGAAAATCAAAGCACAATCCCCCCAGAAGTATTGGGGTTTAGCCAAAATATACTTAAATGTGGACAATGAATACAGAATTTATCTACAGTACTTCTTAGCCACCCACTTATCCTTTTTGCCCTTGATTTGTATCACAATACCTTCTAGAAATCCTACTGTACCACTTGCTTAAATCCCTTTACTCAAACTCAAACAAACAAACAAAAAAAAAGTCAGTTCTTGCTCCAGTGCATCTATTCTTCACCATTTCCTTGTTATACCATTACTAAATATAGTTGCTATACACTGTGGATCTGTAATAAACCTCTAAAACCTTTCATGGTGTCTTGGACTACATAGTTATTGGATGAAGAGTAAGATTTACTTAACTTCTGGATACCATCCCTAATCCACTGAAAGTGATTTCATATTTATTTAAGTGTAATTTTTTTAACCTCCCCCAAAATCAAAAGATATAACCACGAACAGGATAAGACCATCATGGTAAATAACTTTGTTTTACCTTTGCAAGCATTTTACTCAAAGTGGAAAATGTGTGTTTATGTATATATATATGCAGATCTTTGTGTGTATATGTGAGCAATATTTTTAGGCCAGATTCTTTCTTTTGGTACATTTTATTACGCTACTCTTTGAAGCAGCAAAATTAGTTATGGTACTTTTATCGATGTTGATTACAGGGATGTCTGATTTCATTTAGCATTCATACTGCACAGCAAGTGTCTTTTATAAGGACCTTACTTTCACAGATGATTTGTCCCACTGTAAAATCATTAAGGACACTCATTAGAATTTGTCACTCTGTTCCAGCAAACAAATACTTTTCAAAATAAAGGTTCAATTGTTTGTGCTTTAATTTCAGTCATGTTTTGGTTTAGGCTTTAAGCCATTTTGTATTTAACACACTGCTAAGTGACTCTGGTACTGCTTAGCATTGTAAGAAGACTTCCATTATTATTCCTGGCTGCTTATTAGAGTCACATTTAGAGCTACCCTGTTCCTAGTATCTACAGGGCCAGAACTCCTTCCCATAGTTTTTAAATGATTCACTGGAGATTGTTTCGTAGGTGTTAGGGGAGCCCTTAAGCAAGGCTATTCTTTCCTTACCAAGAAGGTGCATTAGAGTTCTGAGGTCCTTCATATCTCATTGACCCTGTTTTGACCCTTGTAGATTGATACAGTAGGTGAAACACTGTGCAGAAAGCTGAACTCATAGAATAGCGTTCAATGGATTAATCTCGTAAAATTAATGTTCCTTGGGTGTTGATACAAGGCCTCATCAATGGCCATGTAGATGGCAGTGAATGAAACCTCAAATAGCTCAGAGATGGCATCAAACCAGGGAAGCAAATAACACAGCTAAAAAAAAACAGCCAGAAAGATGGATGCCATTCACAACAACTTCAACAAACTGGAGGACCAGACTGATAACATTTATGAAGGTCAACCAAGCCAAATACAAAGTCCTGCAGCTGAACTGAAACAACTCTGTATGAATGTAAGTATTAAGGAATGAGTGGATAGAGAACAGGTCTTCAGAAAGGGGTTAGAGAATTTTAGATAACATATTAAACATAAGTCAACAGCATGTCTTTGTAGTTGTAAGAGCTTGCTGTATTTCAGTCTGCATTAGTACAGGTATAGCCAGAAGTTCAAGGTAGGTGACTATTCTCCATTCAGGACTTGTGAGACTGCATCTGCATCTGGCATATTGCACTCGGGTTCTGAACCCCGTTACAACACATCAGGAAGACAGGGACTAAAGCACGTAATATATTAGAATAGGCTGCATGAATTTGGTTTAATTAACCTCAAGAAAAAAAAATGAGAGGGCGATTAGTTTCAGTCTTCAGATTCTTGACAATGCACAACAAAAGGATAAGATCTTAAGTTTCAGTAAGGAAAATTCTAACTATATTTAAACAAAAAAAGCTTAAAAGTGCTAGTGATCAAGCACTAGAATGTGCATGAGCTTTTGTGCAAGAAAGTACAGGTACATACGTTTTTTTGATTTGGTTTTCTTTCCTAGTGCAACATGCATGAGCAGCCTGATCTAACTTTAATGTTACCCTTACTTTGAGGAGGAGCTCAGATTAGATAACCTCCAGGGACTGGTCTTCTACACCAGTCTGTTCTAATACTCGATAATACTACTGACTACATTTCCATTAAATTTGCTGACACCAGACACCTATATTATATCGGACACTTACTGCATAGGTGCTTACAAATTAAAGCATCTACATCTGTGATAATCACTTCATTTCACCTGCCCCCTTTATAGACAGTGAGGAGAACACTACTAGGGAGCAATTCATCTCACTCTAAGCTAGGTTTTTAAAATAGATCTCATTCCTGCCTACCTCATATACTACAAAATAGATCTCAGAGTTGCTTATTTATGTCTACTAATTACAAAAGCTCATATGACTAAATTATATAGATGTTAACATTAAAATTGAGTAAGATTAAATTTACCAATGTCTTTTTCTTAAGTTGCCAACCATAGAAGTGTTAAAAAAAGTCTCTTCCCTTCCTCTTCATCAGACATACACAACTTTCTAAAGGATGTTTTTGCTATTAGGAATAACCTGAAAAAAATCAGTTTTGCTTTGCTGGTAGTCAGAATTAGCATGTGATTCTTTCTGGAAACAGCTGAAGGTTAGTTTACAAACTAACAGGTAAGGATATGGAAAACAATTATTCTCCCATTCCTTCACCAGGTCTCTTTGGTTACGTCCACAGTAACTAGCTGTATTTGCTATGAGCAATGAATCAGAAAATGTAAGTGGAGGCATCAGCACCAGAAACCCTAGAGATGATAAAAGCAGAAAATGGAAGACGGGAGACCTATATGAACATGTGTAGAAACCTAAAATCAGTTTGTTTGGAAGATACCTTTCTGTGGTTTAAGCCCAGTCAGCAATGACACACCAAGCAGCTGCTCACTCACTCCTCCCCCGGGCCCCGGTGGCGTGGGAAAGAGAATTGGGAAAAAAAGTATAAAACACTTTGGATTGAGATAAGAAGAGTAGAAGACAAACAGAAGAAACAACAATGATAACAATAATACTGATGAAATTATATATAAAACAAGGGATGTACAATGCAACTGCTCACCACCTAGAACCTGCTGTCTGCCCAAACTGTGTGTGCTCCCCCTGGATAAGTCCTCCCTTATATATTGACCATGACATCAATCTGATATCAAATATCCCACTGGCTGGTTTGGGTTCAGCTATCCTGGCAGTGGCCTCCATAAGCCTCTTATGAAAATTAACCCTATCCTAGCCAAACTCAGGACAGGCCTTTCAGATTATCCAGCACTGTAAGGTCACCACTTAACTATGTCCCAAAGCACCCTAGTCTTTCAATAACCTCCGGGGACAGGGACTCCAGGGACAGCATGTTCCACTTCTTGACAACACTTTCAGTGACGATTTTTTTCCTAATATTAAACCTAGACCTTCACTGGTGCAATCTGAGGGCATTTCCACTCATTCTATCACTTGTTACTTGGGAGAAGAGACCAACATTCACCTTGCTACAACTTGCTTTAGGGTAACTGTAGAAAGTTATAAGGGCTCCCCTTTCTCCAGGCTAAACAACCTCAGTTCACTCAGTAGCTCCTCGTAACACTTCTGCTCTAGGCCCTTCACCAGCTTTGTTGCCCTTCCTTAGACATGCTCCAGCACCTCAGTGTCTTGCTTGTAATACTGGTTCTAGAACTTAACACAGTATTTGAAGTGCAGCCTCACCGGTGTTGAGTACAGAGGTACAATCACTTCCCTAGTCTTGTTGACCACACTATCTCTATTACAAGCCAGGCTACTGTTGGCCTTCTTGGCCACCTGGGCACACTCCTGGCTCATATTAGCTGGGCATCAACCAACACCCCCAGATCCCTTTCTGCCAGGCAGCTTTCTAGCCATTCTAGCCTGTAGCCTTGTGTAAGGCTTTTGCAACCCAAGTGCAGGATTCAGCTCATGACTTTGTTGACTCTCATATCATTGGCCTCAGCCCACCAACCCAATCTGTCCAGATCTCTCTGTAGAGCTTTCCTACCTTCAAGCAGATCAATACTCCTGCCAAACTTGGTGTCATCTTCAGACTTACTGACGGTTCCCTCAATCCCCTCATCCAGATCATCAATAAAGACATTAAACAGAACTGGCACTAACACTGAGGCCTGGGGAACAGCAGTGACTGACCATTGACTGGATTTAACTCCACAAATTCACCACAACTTTCTGGGCCCAGCCATCCAGTCGATTTTTTTATCCAACCCATCCAAGCCATGAGTAGCCAGTTACTCCAGGAGAATGCTAGTGGGAAACAGTGTCAAAAGCTTTACTAAAGTCCAGATAAACAATATCCACAGCCTTTTCCTCATCCACTAAACAGGTCACCTTGTCATAGAAGACCAGATTAGTCAAGCGGGGCCTGCCTTCTATAAACTCATGCTGACTAGGTCTGATCACGTGATTGTCTTGTGTGTGCTGCATGATGGAACTCAAGATGTTTTGCTCTAGGCGCATGTAAAGCAAATAGACTTTAACCACCAAGTGAAAAAATCTTAGTCCAGAAACCACTGCATTCAAACGAATCTATTGCCTTGTGCGTTTTGTCTTCTATTCAAAATCTACTCAATATTGTCAGTAAAAGGACCTCAGATAAGTCACTCAAGACAGCAGGTGACAGGCAGTGTAAATACTTGTTAGCAGAAAATTAAATTTAATATCTTGCTCTTAGTTGGTGTAAAACATGATCATAGATAGAATCATAGAATGGCAGTGGTTGAAAGGGACATCTGGAGATCATCAAGTCCAACTGCCCTGCCAGAGTAGGATCACCTAGGAACACCTGATGTTAGAACATATCACAGGAGGTGGCTTCTGAGCTAATACTGTGTGTTGAGAAAAGAACGTCAAGAGTACGAACATTTTTCAAAGCTTGCCGTATCTGTTTTTTCCTCGTACCAACACACTGAAGTCCCTTCAGAACCTAGAAACTTGCTCCTGCTAGTATACAACAGGAATTTGCCTGGCTCACGTTGACTCACTCTGCACTGCTGACAAAATATCCATATGCTCATTTGTACTCAGTATGCTGTGCTAGATTTGGCAGGGAAGTTGTCGACTGTTGTCACTGCAGTGGTAAGTTCTGCCCTGACGGAGTTTCTCAATGCTTGCACCATCCTATTGTGTCTTATATGTACAAAATTATTCCTTTTATCCTTCTTTTCCAGTCCACTACCATGAGGAAGCAGTATTTGATTTTGTGTCAGATATTACTTTTCACCAGTGTTTGCATTTGATCAGACACAACAAGAATGAATGTACTCATCTGCAGTGTGCTGGAAGGCTAAAGTGCTAATTAATCACAGGGCAAGTATAAAAGGATTTATCAATAGTTTACTGAAGAGCTCAGCTAAATAGGGTGCTCAATAGCTAAAGGGCACCCAATTGCTGGATGTGCCCAAAACTATAAGGACTGTTTTTCTTTCTTCACAACATAGGCTGAAGGGCAATAAGTTGGTTACTGATGTCAGCAAAGGTTGGTCCGTATTACTATTTTACAGCACCTGCTACTGGGCCTTTGTCTTAGAGGATGTCTGTTGCCACCTACAGAAGAGGTGCAAATGAAGAAGTCTTTCTATGGTTGTGCTGACTACATCAAACAGCAGTCCTACAGCTCTTGGCCCACAAGACTTTTTCAAGGAGTTGTGATTAGCTAAGGCACCTTGAAAAAGCCACCTCAAATTAAAACATACAGTTGTCCAAGTGTGAAAATGGCTCACATATAACCCAACATTTTTTTCAGTAATAACTCCAACAACTCTATATATTTTCATATAATGGCTGAAAATACACTCATTGTCCTTACGTTATAAGGTAGGCTTATATGCATATATTAGGGTTATTATGTCAATGTATATGTATGCCTATTTTTCTCATTCGCACTGCAGATCCATCCATTACTATCATCATGTCCTTTGCCTGAGTTATACTATCAACCATCCCTCCAAAGATTCACTTTCAAAATATGTCAAAGGAGCTTCATTTATCTCCTCTTTATTTTCACTGGAGTTACTACAGATTATTTTTACCCTTAAAATTTGAATAAAATGGAGACCTTTCTTCATTGCTGATGCATGAGAATTTGCAGCAGGGATGAGATTATTTTTGTCAATTGGTTTCTGATAAATGGAGCACTTCAGTTTTTATTTATTCATATGTTCATCCAGAAAACAAATTCTTTTGTACTCTTGCCTTTCCACAACTACTTTATGGTAAGGGTAAAGTAAGCAAGTTCTGAAAAGCTCCTTTAATAAGAACGTTCTGTAACAATTAATAGAAGAAAATAGATGGAACCTGGATATTTATATAGAAATTGCTCAAATTTTTCAATTGACCAAATGTACAAATACTTTCATCTTTTAGTCCATACAGTGTAATAGGAAACTGCAGTTCTGCATAAGTATTCTATAGATTGGATGTGTATAGGTTTGTCATTCCTAATGTAATTCTATAATGCTGTTTTGTCAATAAAAGAAAAAATCTGTCACAATCAAAATCTCCCCACTTTCTATCTTTACTTAGTTGCTGAGGGTTTTTTTTTGAAATTAGTATATCCTCAAGATGAGCAAATTACATATAAGAGTGGCAATGTTAACTGATGCTAGAAGCAGCTGCCTCCTCCAGCCCCAGGGACCAGCAGTCTCTGCCCAGGCTGAGGGAAACAGCTGCCGCTTTCCTCTTTGCAGGTTCAACTATTAGTGAAGCTGAGCACATAGCCCAGAGACACAAGCAGGACATGGACACAGTCAGTCATGCAGATAGCCACAGACAAGGCGCTGCCTCTAGCAGCTCCCACATTCAGTACTCATACCAGACACAGGCACAAACAGCCACATCCCCTCCTCCTCTTGGGCTGGCAGAGGCACAAGGTCTCTAGTGCAGCACACATGGAACACTCAAGATTCACAAACACATGTATATCCACACGTTCTTCAAGCACCACCGCAACTCCTCCACCTTCCAAGCATCTCTGACCAGATTCCAACCCCTTTTACCCACCCCATGGTTCCCCAACTCAACAGCTGGTCCATCTGGGTGCTCACTGCAAACACACAGCACTTGCACACTTGTCCCACAGGCATCCCACAATCACATGTCCTTCTGAATATCAGCATGGAGACCCTCCTCCCATCTGACACCCCTGACATGGGGCATCCTACCTCACAAGCTGCACAGACTGGGGTGATCAGGTTTAGCCAGACAAGCCTGTCTCCATTTTACGTGTAACTGGCTCCATTTACACCCATTTCTGTCTATCCCTTTGTTCCTTCCTGATTCACTTCCACTGCACATTTTCCCATCAGCTGGCATAATCCCACCACCAACCTCCAACACCTGTGACCCTCAGGTTTACATTATTGTCAGTTGTAAAGTCCTAGTTTGCCTGCAACTTCTCGATAGCCCATCTGTTACCATGACTGACCAAGTTTGCTTCTTCTCTTTGTCTCCATTATGCTCACCTGTCAGGTCTGTGTCTCTGAGCATTTTGTTTCTGTTTTCCCTCTTTTCCTTAGTTTCCCATTTGACAAGGTCTCCGATCAGATAACCTTGCTGGAAGAAGCGTTTCCACACTCCCACAAATCCTCATCAATTAATGTGACAGATCAGGTCTGATTCCCTCCCTTATCATTTGTCAGTCGGGTTTGTGTGTCTGAATGTTCTTGTTCATGGATTCCTCCTTTTCTTATTATCCCCTTTTGAATTGAAAAGATCCTTGACCAAACACCCTTAAAAGAGCTGATGATTTCTCCTTCCACATACCCCTACAGGCAATAGCTGAACAAATTCAACTTTAGTCTTGTGGAATTAAAGTTGCTGTTGTAGTCATATAGGGCTAGAGATGTGATAAGGGCAATCAGTTGTACCTATTGTTAAAATCATTGATGGTGTTGAAAAAACAGAAAATCTCCCAAGCAACTCTTCTTACTGAATGAAAATCAGTTATGTCCCAGCAACAAATATATTTTGTCCAGTATATTTTTCACAGCTTTAACAGGGAATTTTCCCTCTCAAACAGAATAATCAAAATCCATTTATTCCTATGTTAGTTTTATGCATCCACAGTCTAGAACACACTGATTGTCTCCAGGAAAACAATATAGGAGAAAACAACCACCCCTATAAAATAGAATGAACTCTTATGGGTAAATAAAAAAGAATACATGTATCTGAAATGTGTTTGTCTCAATTCCTGTATCAATGGTGTATACATTATACCCCCGATAACTGCCCGGGGTACCCTTACAGGTAATATGCAGAAACAGGTTTCTTCAGAATAAATTCAGATATTGCATTTAATCATAAAGACATCATAGGAAATAGACCGGGTGAAACAGTTTGCAGTGCTTACCATTCTCCAGTGGGTTTAATACTCAAATTTTAGCTGAATTAGCCCCCTGTATTGGGCTTGGGTGAGGTGGAGTTAATGTTCCCCAGAGAAGCTCTTATGGTGCTGTGCTTTGTACTGGGAGGCAGATAAGTCGCCAGTGTTGTGGCTGCTGCTGAGCAGCGCTCGCACAGCACCAAGGCTGGCTTTCCAACATCTTCCCCCCCTCCCCCTCACTTTGCTTCGCACGCGCGCGGCTTCCTTTTAGCTTTTTCCTTCCTATTAAACTGCCTGTATCGTACCCTACGGGCTCTTCCCATCTTATTCTTTTCCCTCCTTGTCGTTCTGAGGGAAGTGGAGTTGGGGGAAGTGATAGAGCGACTTGGTGGGCACCTGGTGCTCAGCCAAGGTCAACCCACCACCCCTCCCCAAAACTAAGGGAAGAATATTTTTTCCAAAAACATCCTGTGAACTTCTCAGCTCTGATTTTCAAAGAAAAAAAAAACAACTTCAGAAGACAAGTATAGCGACTAAAAGTCATGTGGCTACAGAAAACTAGAAATAATTTGAGTTTGATACAGTGTAATAATAATAATTTTCCACACCCTTTCCTTGTGCTCCATGTGTGACAATTACCTGTTCATTTTTTGTACAATGGAATGACTATATCATCTCTCCTTTGTTAATGCCACATCCTACACTGCAGTTAACAAGATTCTTGCAAGATTAAGGTGGTTAACACATACTAAAGCCAGAGCAAGTGTTTTCATGTGGTATTGAAAACTACTGCTACTTCACACCTGTGTCTTATAGATTATTTTCTTTCTTTTTCCCATGACTATATCATTTAGTCTAGGTTCTCTGCATCATGGATATTTGGCAGCTGTTGTTATTTTACCCAAAATAAGGCTCTGTTTCTAAATACTGTACAGCAGAAATCACTGTCCAAGGCCTGCTTTTTTTAAAGCAATACAGTAATTTTACTTCGGATTTAAACAAAAACCTGGGAGAAGTTCCCCAGAAGAAACTATTAGCAAGGTCAAATTTGATAGGTATTAATGCAAGAACTGCAAGCTGCTCAGGAAAAAGTTGTAACCAGTGGCTCAATGTCCAAATGGAGACCTGTGACGAATGGAGTCCCTCAGGGATGGGTACTGGGTCCGGTGTTACTTAACATCTTTGTCAGTGACATAGACCCTGGGATCGAGTGCACTCTCAACTAGTTTGCTGATGATACCAAGCTCTGTGGGGTTTATGTATATGTATATATACCTGTCTATATATATATACACATCTGTCTAAAGAAGACAGATCCAGACTCCTTTCAGCATTGCTCAATGACAGAATAACAAACAATTGGGAGGACAAAAAGTAATGAGCACAAACTGAAACACAAGAGGTTCTTCCTGGAGTTCAGAAAAGACGACTTTTTCACTGTAAGAGCGACCAAGGACTAGTACAGGTTTCTCAGGGAGATTGTGGAGTCTCCATCCTTGCAAATACTCAGAAGCTGACTGGACACAATCTTGGGCAACTGGCTCTAGGTGACTATGTATGAGCACGGGACTTGAGTCAGATGACTTCCAGATGTCCCTTTCAACCTCAACCATTCTGTGGTTCTGTGAATGGAAGAACATTTATTTGATGAATTATCATGGCAGAATTAGATTTTTCCCTGTGAACAATCTGGAAACAGTAGGATGGGATCTACCTAATTATGCATTAGTTTTTTTTCTTGCCACAAATTAAGCAATTGACAGCAAGTGAACAAAATGACATATTATCAGCTACATTTCTTAGCTAGGGGAAAACTGCTTAAAGGCAAAACTTGTCAGACCCTGGGATAGGATGCTAGTTATACGTGCCCAGACCATTCCACAGAATCAAAATGAAAGCAAGAGACCATTGGTCAGTAGAATGAATCTTCCAGGTTTATGAAAGGAATAAAATGAAAGAAAATGTCAAGTGACGGTGGAGTACAACATAATCAAAAAGTTCTGTATAACACTTCAGTGAATAGATTTCTGTGGCCATAGCCTCAGTTTTGGAAGATCAGCATAGCTCCATGGGAGACTGGATATGTACTGGTTAAATCCAGTTAAGAACTCAATCTAATTATATGCATATGCAATGAATAATTTGTACATGGTCCAGCTGACCTTTCAGAATTCCTGTCACTCTGTTAATGGGGATCTACACTCCAACCATTTTCTGAGCATCTGAACCTACTTCCACTGTATCTAGGACAGTATTTCATCTGAGTTCAATAGGGAGTATATCTGAGCCCTAATTGAGGATCTTAACAGAGAGAAAAATACGGTATAGATCATAATTTACTGCAATCTACTAAAATAACTTTTACTACCCTTGTCTCCCTAGACTAGAGAAAAGCTTTTCGTAGTTTTCTATAGCATTCTCCTGGAGAAACTGTCTGTCTATGGCTTGAATGAGCACACACTTCACTGGATAGACAACTAGCTGGGCCCAGAGAGTGGTGGTGAATGGAGGTAAAACTAGCTGGCATCCAAGTCACGAGTGATGTTCCCCAGGGTTCAGTATTTGGGTCAGTTCTGTTTAACATCTTTATTAGTGATCTAGATGAGGGAACTGGGTGCACCCTCAATAAGTTTGCAGTTGACACCTTATGGGGTGGGAGTGTTGATCTACTTGAGGAGACTCTACAGAGGGATCTGAACAGGAGAGATCTTTGGGCTGAGGCCAGTGGTATGAGTTCCAGCAAGGTCAAGTGCCAGATTCTGCACTTGGGTCACAACAATCATATGCAAGGCTTGAGGAAGTGTGACTGGTTAGAGCTGCCTGGCAGAGAAGAACCTGGGGATGTTGGTTGAAAGCTGACTCACTATGAGCCAGTACTGTGCTCAGGTGGCCAAGACCAACAACATCCTGGCTTGTATTTGAAATAGTGTAAGACTAGGGAAGTGATTGTACCTCTGCACTTGGCACTGGTGAGGCTGTGTTTGGTTTTAGACTTCACACTGCAAGAAAAACATTGAGGTGCTGAAGCGTGTCCAATGTGCAACAAAGCTGGTGAAGGGTCTAGAGCACAGGTGTTATGAGGAGCAGCTGAGGGAACTGAGGTTGTTTAGCCTGGAGAAAGCGAGGATCAGAGGAGACCTTACTGCTCTCTACAGCTACCTGAAAGGAGACTGTAGCGAGGTAGGTGTTGATCTCCCAAGTAGCAAACGATAGGACAAGTAGAAATGGCCTCAAGTTGAATCAAGGGCTTGGATTAAATATTGGGAAAAATGAATTCATCAAAAGGGCTGTCAAGGACTGGAACAGGCTGCCCAGAGAAGTGCTGGAGTCACCACCTCTGGAAGTATTTAGAAGGTGCATAGTTATGCTGCTTAGGGACACATTTAAGTGGTGACCTGGCAGTACTGAGTTAATAGTTGGGCTTGATGATCTTAAAGGTGTCCTCCAACCAAAACCATTCTATGATGCTATGATTCTATAATACTATGCTGACAGGTCTGGGATTTAATAATGTAATTGCTGGATTTCTTGCATCTGTGATCTCTAAACAAACTCAGACATGCAAAGGTGTGGAAACAGTGGAAAGTTTGCAAAGATCTGTTTAAGTAGAAAGACAATTCCAGCTCAGAACAACTCTAGCCAGTCTGAAGTAACACATAATTTTAAATTATTAGTGATATTATTATGTATTAGTACCGTGCAATTCAGGCTTCAGAGGACTTTAAAACATCACTTGCAAAGAACATCTAATTGCAGTCATATTCATTGTATCATGTTCTACATTACAGTAGTATCATTATTCTTGCTGTCTACAGAATATTTTAAATGCAAAACATGCCCTAATAAAAAGTTCATTAGCATGCTCTACATATGTTTTTTTATTGTTTTGTTTGTTTGTTTGTTTTTAGGAAATGCAGGTTTCTTTAATTTGGATTTATAATACAAGGAGTGGCAGAATTGAAATTTTGTTAAATTTTATTTTTATTAAACTTAAATAATCAAAGACACAAAGCATAATTGGTTGTTTAGTAAGGTAAAATAAGCAATATGCAGATATATCTGCAAACCATCAACTTGTTTAGGCAAGCATATTTCATTTATCTGACATTTTTCAAGTTTCACATACATAAAATAGATTTGCTTTGGATTTAATATTGAAAGTTTGCCACGCTTGTAAGAAAATCTGACAGAAATGCATCCAAAAGGATTACATAAGATATTGATTGATGGGATAATGTGACTTCTTTTTTTTTTTCTATTTTCCACATGCAATGAGTATTAAGTCAACCACCCTCAACAGAGAGGCCTATGACTTATATGATACTCCCAGCTGAAATAATATGTTGTTCCTGCAAGTTATTAGAAGTGGAGATCACTAATTTAACACAGCTATTTATATTTGGAATAACTACCCAAATTACTGAAATAATTACAATAGATTCAGCGCTCTTGTTATTTACTTGAGTCAGAAAGCCGGTATGTGTAAGGGCATGCTTGTCTGCAGACAGCCGTGGGCCCCTGATATGACAAACACGCCACTTGCTGACTGCAGCGCAGCGAAATCCTCCAGCAGCTCCTGTTTTCTTCCAGACTAGCCTCTTAACAGATGGCACCTTGTCATTGTCAGTGGCTTGCCATTCCAGAGAGCTGTAAGGATCCATGCAGAGACTGACGCTTTTCTTTCTCTTCCTGAGACATCTAACAAAACTAGCCAATAACGACCTCTTCCTTTCCACAGACGATTCCACCTTATGTCAGCTGATTTCTTCCAAGTCACATCGTGCCCATTCTGCTGCAAGTCCGCCAAAAGGACTTATACTGTTTGACAGCTAAGCCATACACCAGATAACTGCCATTGGTGAAAGCAGAATACGAAAAAGCAAACCACTGTAGTTTCTGGTGTTGCTGCTGGTCATCCCTCTCAGCAGTGTGAGCTGTTTTTTAGCATTCCGTCAGCCCTGTGAACATCAGTTTAGAAATTTAAGTAGACACAGCTAGCAAATAGCTTTGAATCACTTTGAGCATAATTAACCATGAAGCTTAGCTGAGGGCTTTATTTGATCCAGACTGGTCATTTTATTACTAATGCATACTACAGAAAGTCTCTATTTCCTTACTATGGTGACTTTCTACATCATCGACTGAAATACTTATGCTTCGTGCTTTTTATTTAAAAATAAATGTGGACAATTAACTTTGATTTGTTGTAACAGTTGCAAATGGTATACATTAAGGTTGATTCTCATGCAGTATTTGCATGTAGCTGTACCAAAACCTCCTGCTGAATACAGTGGAACTTTTTGTAATATCTCATCGCTGAAGTGGAACAGGCACATTAGCACCATAGTAAATAAGATGAATCGCAAGACAGTTATCCTGTAAGAGTCTAGAGGATGGATCTAAGGACTCCAGAGATCTTTCTTCTCTTCAGTGGAACCAAAGCAGTCATGCATGAGAACTTCCTCAAGGCAGTGATAAAATATGATTTTTCTCTTAAACTCCTGGATCACGTCCAAACTATTTGCAGAGACATAATTGTGAGTTTGACGTTTGATAGATCACATGCTCATTAGTACATATTGCATCGCCAAAATAATTTCATTCTTTTTGTTAAAAAAAAAAATAAATATATCAGGGCCCAATTTTTTCCTTCTACAACGTGATTTATCATAGAAATATTTCCAATTTGTAACTTAGTGCACTGTTATTTACAGAAAATCCCATATCTACTCAAGTACAGTTTTGAAATTTTATGCTGTCAGTCACCTTTGCAGTTAAATGAAGAAATTCATACTATGTAAGAGTTTAAATTAGAGTCAGAGAACATTTGTTATTATTACTGTTTCTAATGCACCAAACCACAGATCATGATATAATGTTATTATCTTGTCTCACCTTATAAAGATGCTTTCTCAGGTAAATGAGTAATGTGGTTTTTGGTACTGTTTCTGCTCACTTAAGCTGGGTTAAAAATAACACTATGTAGGTCACAGTATCAAAACCAGTGCAATCATTGTGTAGTAGAACAAGTCATCTTGAAAACTTGCCAAGATGGCACTAATGCTTATTCATGAATTGTTGTAGCAATTTAGTCTTTTAAAACAAAAGTCCTTTCCATTGAGAAAAAAAAAATAAAAAATACTGGCACAAAGACAACTAATTTGTTATGCTTTACTATCTAAGGGTGGGATTCAGGTCACATAAGCTTTCCCATCTAAGACTAAGTTAGCTGTCCACATTCCTCACACATCAAGAGAGAGACATTTCCTAAGGATGATTAATCCCATTGTAAAATAGGAGGACTCGGTTACCCTCTGAAGGTTTCTTCTTCTTTCAGCTGATTCCTTATTCTGTTACCCGCACATAAATAGCTAGTGCCATTCGAAATACCCAGATAAGGCTGAGATACCCCTAAGTTACCTGATCACAAGACACAGAATATACAGAAGACTCCTGACCTTCCGAAGAAGCAGTCAATAGCCCAGCAGGACAAATTCAGAAATCTCAGACGGCCTTCAGATATCTGAATCTATATCCAGTTAGGTGAGATTAATCTGATCTAAAAGTCCTAAATTAGGCAATGAACTGAATGTAAAATATTAAGCAAGAGATTATGTGTTCTGTTAAATTAAGGCCAAAATAGTTTTGGAAGGAAGTAAGAATTAGTGCTGTGTAACATCCAAATCAAACTACACAAACTTGATTGAGTTTTGGGCTAAATTTGCAAATTGGGTCAGGGTTTATTTTTTGGTATTCCTGAAAAAGCAGGTTAGTATATATATTATGTTTCTCTTCCATGTTTTGATTGTTGGAAGCATTTGCCTGAATTACATCAAAATTATTAATTGCAAAGTGAGATTGAAAAGTTGCCACTATTCTCAAATGCTTGGCCTTGCTTGCAGTAAGACTACCTTACACTACCTCAATACCACAGTTCCTTCTGGGACACAGGGACAATAATTCATTCCTCAGTCATACACCTCTTTACAATAGCCTTTACAAGGATGCTCTTTATGTACAGAGATATATGAGAGTTTAGTGATAAATTCAGACATCCAAATGTGTGAATGAGAAGTTTTGTGAAGATAAATGGACCACAACTTTGTTTATATAAATTTACATGCAACACAAGTCCATCCATCTTGTTCTAAGATAGCTGTAATTATTGTATTTTAATATTTACTTTTGATGACTTGGGACTGAAAAAAAAACCCCTGCAATAGATTATATTTTGATTAGCTTTACCAACTGGGAGTTTTATTTTGCAGACCCAAATGTTAATCATGGATGGTACAGGGCTGAATCCCACTGCAGTAAAATCCATAGGATTAGTTGATAGAGTAAAAAGTTCTAGATTTGTCCACTTACTAATATGCCTAAATGTATTTGCTGTGGGAAATGGGATTTTAAAGAAAGAAATAAATATGCGCCATATAAGCTAGTGTTAAGTATTTCAGTAAGTTACCCGAATCTCTCGAGAGGTTGTTGGCAATTCACATGTATTCTCTAAGTTCTTTTGGGTACCAGTGTGACAGGGATGTAATTGTTCCCCACACGGATTTATTGTACGCCAGAGTCACATATTGTGTGTTAATGAAAGTGAGACTTACAGAAGTATCCATGACTAGGCAGCCAATAATTTCTCATTGTTATTCAAGCACCAAGCATCTATATAATATAAGAGAAATTCATAGCACAGCTGTTGATTTTGTTTTCTAATTTAATAATCCGTAGTTCCATTTTGCATCGTGCAGAAGTGGCTGTCTATTTCAATAAATAAAAAAATTTCCATGATGTCATCTTATATTTCTTAAGCAAGATGAATCCATGGCACGTTCTAATGTCTTAGGGTTGCATTGTGCCGTGTGATATGACCAAGCAGACTCTAACCCACAGCAATGTGAAGCCTGTAACAAAACCAGAACAAATGGTTTGTGTCCCTGCTGCTCCCCATCACCCCAGAAAGAAAAGATACAGATAATTATCTAAGAACAGTGGGTGAAAGCAGTTAATGGGCACTTTGCTGCTGGCATTTCTTAGACTAAAATACTGTTAAGCGAAGCCTGACATGAAAAAAATCATTATTTACTCAGATGTGATTGTATACAGTTTGACAGATATCATTCAGTTGCTGACCTGTAATGCAAATAAGAAAAAATCCTAACCAGAGCAAGGTTAATCCTTGTTTTCTGATCATTACCAAATTACTGTCAATATAAAATGGATGCTGTCTGTGCAACTGTGGTTATTTGAAAGACACTCTTATCAGACTTTTGCATGGTGCATTGGTGGTTTATTCCGCACGATAGAGCGGTGGTTTATTTCCCCTTTTTGAAGAGAATCCTTAGGGAATGAGCTGAGCAGCTGGGCAATGAGAATGACTTCCTGACTCATGTTTTGTGAAGGAGAAATGTGCAAGGAAACAACTTTCTGGTTAGCTTTATGAGACTGTAATAAGTGTGAATAAACATAAATATTAATCTAATTGGCCACACTTTGGAGGCTATTTGTCCATGACAGGTGACAGCTATGATGTTCATAAACAGCCTTATTTTCCAAGCATTATTACACAGAAGTGAAAAACAGTTCAAACTGAATATATAAACAACATCATAGCATAACACCTTCAAGTGACATATTGATTACTGATTAAATGAATAGCTTGAATTAAATTCAGGTCATGTGGTGAGTGGCTTTTTAGACAAGGTTAGAAGCATGAAAACTGCCTGACTAATTATTATTTTTTTTTTTAAATGCTTTTAAAACTAAAATTTCTGGGAGAGGGGAACCTCAATCTATACCACTCCTAGCAATTTGATGCCACTGCCAGCAATAGATGCCCAGAGCCTGGAAAGTAGGTCTCCAAGAGTGCACCTGAAGAGCAGCTCAAAGGAATTCCAGCCAGTAAGTCAGCTTCATCAGGCACCCAACATAAATATTTCTGTGCAAGTAAACATCGCATGAGGAATAAAGAAGAAGAGTTAAGACATGCCTATGCACTGGAAGGGTTATGATCTTATTGGCACCATGGAGACATGGTGGGATGGCTTCTATCACTGAAATGTTGGAGTGGAAGGATACAGGCTCTTCAGGAAGGACAGGCAGGGGAGACAAGGAAGGGGTGTTGCCTTCTATGTCGATGACTAGATGGAGTGCATGGAGCTCCATGTGGGGGTGGATGAGGAGATAATTGAGAGAGAGCTTATGGATCAGTATTAAAAGAGGGCAAGGACAGACGACATTGTAGTGGGAGTCTGCTACAGGCCACTCAATCAGAAAGACCAAGTGGATGAGGCCCTCTGCAGACAGATAGGAGGAGTACCGCATTCACAAGACTTGGTCCTTTCGGTACACTTTAATCACTGTGATAGCTCTTGGAGGGACAGCACAGGAGGACATAAGCAATCCAGGAGGCTCCTGGAATGCTTTGATGAGAACTTCCTTCTTCAAGTAATAGAGGATCCAAGGAGGAGAGGTACTATGCTGGTACTTGTTCTCACCAACAAGGAGGGGCTGGTGGGGAACATGAAGCTCACAGGAAAACCTTGGCTTCAGTGACCACAAAATGGTGGATTTCAAGATGCTTAGGGCAATAAGGAGGATGTACAATAAGCTCTCTGCTCTGGACTTCAGGAGAGCAGACTTTGGTCTTTTCGGGGATCTATTTAGTAAGAATATCGTGAGATACAGCTCTGGAAGGAAGAGGGGCCCAAGAAAGCTGGTTAATATTCAAGAATCACCTCCTCCAAGCTCGGAAGCGATGTATCCCCAACAAAGAAGAAGTCAGGCAAAAACACCAGGAGGTCTGCATGGATGAACAACTTGCATCTGAACAAACTCAAACATAAAAAGGAAGCCTACAGAAAGTGGAAGTAAAGACAAGCAACCTGGAAGGAATACAGAGAAATGGTCTGAGAAGCCAGGGATCAGATTAAGAAAGCCAAAGCCCTGGCAGAATAAAATCTAGCCAGAGAGGATGTCAAGGACAATAAAAAAACTTCTATACATACACCATATACATACATCTATATACAGCAATGATAAAAGGAAGATTAAGGAAGATATGGGGCCTCTCTAGAAGGAAGTGGGAGACCTGATTACCTGGAATATGGAGAAGGCTGAGTTACACAATGACATTTTTTTGCTTCACTCTTCACCATCAAGTGTCCCACCTACAGTGTTCAAGCTGTAGAAGACAAAGGCAGGGACTGGGAGAATGAGGAACTGTCCTCATTTATGAGAAAATCAGGTTCAAGACCTTCTAATGAATCTGAAGGTGCACAAATCCATGAGACCTGACGAGATGCATGGGGTCTTGAGGGAATTGGGGAATGAAGAGGTAAAACAACTATATACAATATTTGAGAACTTGTCGCAGTCTGGTGAATCTCCCACAGACAGGAAAAGGGGAAACATAACTCCCATTTTTAAAAATGAAAAAAAAAAAAAAAAAAGAAGTTGCAGGGATCTACAGGCCAGTCAGTCTCACAGTTGTGGCCACCAATATCATGGAGCGGATCCTCCTGGAAACTACACTAAGACACTTGGAAAACAAGAAGGTGTTTGATGACAGCCAACATGGCTTCACCAAGGACAAATCGTGCATGACAATTTTGGTGGCCTTCTACATTGTTGTTAAAGCATTGGTGGATAAGGGAAGAGCAACTGACATCATCTACATGACTATGTAAAGCATTTGACACTATTCCACAGGACATCCTTGTCTCTAAATCTTGAAGACATGGATTTGACAAATGGACCACTCAAGGCAACTCTCTCAGGTCACACTGAGAGATTTGCAATCTATGGCTCAATGTCCAAGTGGAGACCAGTGACGAGTGTTATTCTTCAATGGTCTTTATTGGAATCAGTGCAGTTTAACATCTTTGTCAGCAACAGGGACAGTGGGATGGAGTGCACCCTCAGCAAGTTTGTTGACTACATGAAGTTATGTGGTGTGGTCAACACATTGGAGGGAAGGGATGGCATCCAGAGATATCTTAACAGGCTTGAAAGGTGGGCATGTGCGTACCACATGAAGTTTAAGAAGGCTAAGTGCAAGGTCCTACACATGGCTTGAGGCAATCTCAAGCACAAATACAGGCTTGGCAATGAGTGGATCGAGAGCAGCCCTGTGAAAATGCACTTGAGGTATTGATGGATGAAAAACTGAATATGAGCTGGCAATGTGTGCTCACAGCCCAGAAGGGCAATGCTATCCTAGGCTGCATCAAGAAAAAACTTGGCCATCAGGTTGAGGGAGGTGGCTCTCCTCTTCTTCTCTGCTCATGTGAGACCCTACCTGGAGTACTGTGTTCAACTCTGGGGCTCCCAATATAAGAAGGACATGGACCTGTTGAAACAAATCCAGAGAAGGGCCATAAAGATGATCAGATGGCTGGAGCACCTCTCCTATGAGGACAGGCTGAGAGAGTTGGGTTTGTTTACCCTGGAGAAGAGAAGGCTCCAGGGAGACCTTATAGCAGCCTTCCAGTACTTAAAGTAAGTCTCCAGGAAAATGTGCAGGGACTGTTTATCAAGGAGTCTAGTGATAGGCCAAGGTGTAACAGCTTCAAGCTGAAAGAGGACAGATTTAAATTAAATATTAGGAAGAAATTCTTCACTTGCCATTGGTGAGGCACAGGTTATCCAGAGAGGCTGTGGCTGCTCCTTTCCTGGAAGTGTTCAAGGCCAGGTTGGATGGAGTTTTGAGCATCCTGATCTAGTGCAAGGTGTTCTTGTCCATGGCCAGGGGGTTGGAACTCGATAATCTTTAAGGTCCCATCTAACCCAAACCATTCTATGTCAATGAAAATCTAGATCTGTCGTCTCTCCTCTTTCTTCCCTGCCACCTTTCTGTATCACTACATCTTGAAAAGTTTAAATAAAAGGCACATAGTACCTTTCAAAATATTGAGTAATTTTACATTAGTATGTACTGCAGTGTCATTGTACTTGATATAGAGATTAAGAATAAGTTAACTTGAGATTGTGCATCATTTTCTGTGATCTCAGCTGGAGGCAGGATTTTTCAGAACTGGCACAGCTTGAATATTGATATAAATACAATTATAACATCCAGCTAACAGAACTGAAAAATTAGCAGTTATTTTTATTAATAATTACGTGTGTAATTCTAAGAGTCTTGACCCCTACTGAGCCATTTAGGAAACTTTTCAAAACAAAATGTGTTACAAGCACGTTCCACATAAACAGCTGAATGAAGAATAGATCTGTGAAGTTGTGTCATAAAGCGGATGTTTTTCAGAAGAATGTTGAAACAAAGTGAGGTATTATTTCCATTCATAACACAGACAGGACTCGAAGGTGGAAATTCCCACTGGATACCACAACAGGGGAATAATGTTTGATACCAACACTGCCATGGTAAAGGGAGGAGAGGAAGGAAGAGGGGAGAGAGGGGAGAAGGATGGAGGCCAATTGAAAATGTAAGCGCTTTAGAAGACAGGTAGTGTATGAACTCAGTCCCAGTTTGAGGTGGTTTTAAGGAGCCCTTTATCCAGAAAGATTCCAAGCAGTCTCATCTGAAAATCCATTCCTTTAAATATGTTTTCTTTGGTATTCAAATTTTGAGGCACTCAAAATCGCTTGCCTCTTTTAAAAGTCTTTGTCATGACTATAAAAACATACTTCGATACTGAAATCCTTATAAATTACTGAAATCCATTAAAAATAAAAATGATATTTAATGTAAAAGAAATGTAATCTTGAGTCAATCTTTTAAAAATAAATAAATGAATAAATGACTCCTATTGGCTTTTAAAGAAGTGGATCCTAAAAAGAAATAATTGTCTTTCACTTGGGTGACAGGATGTTTCTACAGGGAGGTTCATATCGCTGCTTCTGCTTAAAACTGAATACATATGTAAGGAGTGTCCTGTCTCAGAAAAATATGCACACATACTGAGTGCACATTGCAATATCTGCAAGTGGACATGGCTATTCACTTTCATTCCAGGGTCTCTTTTACTATAGTAATTAAAAAAATTTCCTTTTGTATTCTATAGACATGTTTTCAATTAGTTTCTCTTTAACTGATACTTTCTACAGTCCTGATTAGCAATTTTGTGTCCATCAGTAAAATTTGTCTCATTCTTATCTGACCTCCATGATGTTTATCACTCTTATTCATTTTAGTATCATTTCCGTGTTTCATTCTGTCATAAACTTCTTATTGCTTCTTCTAAAAATTTGGTGAAGAAATCCAAAGGTAACACTTACAGCACTATGTATTATACCACTGAGGTTTGCCAATGTTGTGTTGTTACTAATTTCCTGTACTGTCTACACAAGTGCATCTATCCAAAGCAGGCTGATATAATTTCAGATAAGACTACGAAACTGATTCAAGAGAGATATGTATTAGATTTACTGAATTGAATTCGTTCACATGATAACAATACAAATGAATCTCGTATTCCTAATATAAAGCAATCAAGCTTATCTGCAATGATTTGGAGTTTTAAATAAACTGATGTTTCTTGTTCCGTGTGTGTTGTTTTTTTGTTTTGGTTTGATTTGGTTTAATCTAGATCATAATTAGTTTATTCTTTTTTTCAGCTTTGCTTAGAAATAACCTCCTCTTTTTCCTACCCACAAAGTTAGAACCACTGTAATTGGTCTATTCCAGGTAACTCAACTGAATTCCTTATGGCTTTCTCAGAAGCCATATTTTATTTACAGAAAATTCAACACAGTTAGACTGTATTTACAGAGGCTTTCTTCAATCTTAGAGAAACAGTACAAGTTCTAAATCTGCACACAATAGCCAAAAGATTGTGGTTAAAGTAAACTTCCTAATATGAGCACTTATACTAAAAAGGTACTTATATCAGTATAATATATTTTCCCCACTAAGTAGAATCAAAAAAATCAGCAAAATAAGACACCTTATAATGTTATCAGTATTTCCATATGAGGTCTATGACAAAAAACTATCTGGATCAAAAATCCATCAGTACAGAAAAGAAATGGAAAGGTCAGGATTGAAGGGATGATTTTAAAAGCATTTTTGTTTCTAGAAGTTCTTTGACCTAAATTTTTAGCCATTTAAGTCAGAATTACCATTCCTGTTTCATTTGGGGAACTTTTAGAGGATGAAGAGTGTTTCTGGAATTACTGTCCACATACTTCAGAGTGTATTCTTTCTGAAAAGTTTTTTTCTGTGTTAGCAGGTTTCCTTACAGCACCTATGTTAGAATCTTTTTCTATGTGATCATCTTTATACCTTTCTTAAAGCCTGCTGCCCACTCAGGTTTTAAAGAACATCTGTTTTTCGGTTATTTGACCAAGGACATAACCTTTTCTTTATATATTAACGAGACACCTATCCTAAATCTAGTTGGGTCTGTCAACTGACATACATAGAAAGGTCTGAAATCTAAGGACCAAGTAGTAGTTGCTACACAGGAATATATAAAGTTGCAAGGATATTTCCCCATTCTGTTTGTAATCCATTTAAATACCAAGCACAACACTAGTCCCACCATAAAACTCATAGCAGAGGCATTACAGAGCCAGCTTGCGACATAGAACAACTGCAAGAAAAATAGCCTGTTTACTCCCTAAGCACATCAACGGTGAACTTCTGCCACAGCTATGTTATGCCTCAATGTCACCACATGGTCAATAATAACACATTTGTCATATTGCAAGATGTGAATTAATCTGAGTATTGTTTGATGATTCATCCCAATCCCTTTTCATGCTGACAGCAGATTTCAACCAGAAACAAACTCATCCTTCATGCACTACTTTATTGCTGAAATCAACTAATGAGAAAGATGTGTAACTCAAGCCTTCTAGGAGAAATTTGGAGTTGCCCAGAGAAGTTGTGGAATCTCCATCCTTGGAGATACTCAAATTCTGACTGAACATGACCCTGAGCAACCTGCTGTAGCTGACCTTGTTTTGAGCAGAGGGATTGGACTGGATGATTTCTTGAGGTACTTTTAAACTTCAGAAATCCTGTGAGTCACTGATTTGGAGGGTTGATCACTAAAGATTTACCTTCTGTCAGTTACAAGAATTTTCCAAGTGAGACAACAAAAGAGATTATCTCTAACATCATCGTCACTAAATAAAAAGGAATACAGTTTATCAGAAAGCTGAACTCAGGAAGCAAAAGGGATAACACCACTGTGTTCGCAAGGGGCCGTATTTTACATTTGAGTTCAAGAGAATTATGTCATATTACTTTGGGCTCCTAAAATCCATAGAATCTAACCATGTTGCTAAGTCTCTTTTCTTTATAGACCCTAACTTGTGATGTTCTATTATCTGTAATCTGACCCTAAACTGCCAATACAGGGCTATAACTTCTTCGTATGACAGATCAGAATGAATTGTGGAAATTCAGGAATCCCAGTGTATTATTGTCATGGCTTTGCTTCCTTCTTAGCCCAAATACAACCCCAGAAAATTCAAGAGGTGAGGTATTTGGAATATTCTTTATTTTTTTACTTTTTTTTAAATGTAAGAAAGCCATACATCAGAGAGGGAAAAAAAAAAAAATCATATCTTTTACTAATTTTATGTTTTCAATTTCCTCTCAGGTATCTGTATGCATCCTGCCCCTAAGACAAACTTATAAATTCCCTTAAATTAAATGCAGATATACATACTTACAATTCTATAATACACTGTATAGAAGGGTAGTAGCGAATTTCATAAGGTAATCATGAATTTTGAAGTTTGACAAGCCAAATTGAAGCAAGAAAAATATAACCAACATTGAAGCAAGACTTTAATGTATAAGCTTTTAAAAGTAGCAAATACAAAACCTAAACCTTAAAGTGTCACAGATGATCTAGTCTATTCGAAATGAAATGGTGGGGGTTTTCTCACTTTCAGGCTATTTTATAGTATTTTTCTAGACATATGCCAATTGAAAAAGAAGAGAAACTCTCATACTTTAGCATTTCTAGAAGTCTAAATATCAAATTGTAATTTGATATCTGACATTTTCGATGAGGCTTACCCAACGACTTGTTGACAAAGACAAGCAAATGAATTGAGTCTTATTTTGTGAATATACGTGCCTCTATATTTTGGTGAATTCACTACAGTAGAATATGTCCACTTATTTTTTAGATCAATTTTCTGCTAAAACTGTGCAGACAAACTATAAATAGGCTTGAAGATGCATATTCCTGTACAAATGATTAACGCTACATAAACTTTTAGCAGCATGTTACCCAAATAAATCAGACATAAATGAAACACTGTACAACTAGAATTTCTTTTCATTATAGTGGATTTATTATATTTTAAAAAGAAAGTTATGTTTCTCTGAAGAATCTTTTCATTTTTAGGAATTGCATTTTGAGTAACAGAGTCAAAAATATGCTTGTCAAGTACATAGCAGTTTTCGATCTCAGGATTTGTATCTTTTCTCATTTGTTAAAATACAAGCAGTATTCTTATTTCTATAATATCACATGAAAATATGCATTCAGGACAGCCTGTTGCATTTTGCATGATTCAGCTTTGATTCCATGGGCATCTCTTTTCCTCTCAGCTTTATTTATGCAGTCTGTTTAGTTTGCTTTACAGGCATGGCAGCATTCATAGGGTAGACCTATTGAACCAAACCGTAATAGATGTAATACATCAATACATTTGAGCTGAACAGCTTTAATTAGGCCTTCCCGGTCATTTCATCAATTCAGTGGAGTACCATTGGGATTTGGATAACACCATGCCTTCTGTAGTGCATGAGAATTACAGCACTCCTGCCCCGCTCTGCCAGTCACATCACAAGGTTAGACAATCAATGTTAATTCATACAGTAAAGTGTCTGCATTCCAGAACATAAATTTACCCCTAAAGTAATATCTTTGAGACCCTAAAATCTTTCAAACCTTAATATCAATTTGAAATTCAAGCTATGATCAAATTTCCTGGTGGTGCTTCTCAGTAGCAAAATAGTATACTTTACTTGAAGATTTATGCTTGTCAGATATAACAAATCTATAAGTTGCATTTGTCTCACAGATAAGATCTGCTAGAACTTGCAGACATTACCAAGTCCAGAGAACGCTGTTCTGTTACTGCAGTAGCTCTCTTGATTTGTACTTCATTTGAGATCTATTTGTCAAGCACATTATATAGAATTTAAACAGCCCTAAAGCAGATAATCTATTCACATACATTAACTTCCATCGGGATCAAATTCTTCATGTTTAAAAACTATTTGAATATCTGCAATAGGTGTTGCCCCTTAGCTTCTTTCTTAGTTCGCTTCTTTGTATATTAAATGACAGAAAAATTATCAAAATCCTTCATCGGAATAAAAGCAATTTCATTATAATAATAAACATTTATATAAAATAAGGAAATGACTGTGCTACGAGAGCTTTTAAATTTTTGACTTTTTAATGGACAACACAATAGCCATATTTTTCTCATGTACTATCCATGGAACTGAACTGTCAAATTCTGAGATGGATTTCCAGCACATCAAGGGACAGAGGTACAGAGACCATGAGCAGAAAAGAATAAATTCTTGTAAATACAGAAAGCCATTTGCTTAGCTACATTTGGAAGTGATTGTAGATGTTAAAGATGATACAGACTAGGTCCACGGTTCTCTATAGGCAGCCTATATAGAAGTCAGAGACATAAATAAGAAACAGGGCCAAAAATGCCTCAGTTACCTTTCCTTTAACTAGTTTAGGGACTCTCAGTGAAGAAACTGTCTTGCCACAGGCTTAAATCCAGGCTTCAAAACGCACTGGGCATTGAAGTCTATGCTGCAATGGCTGTATGCTACCTGTCCTAAAGGCAAAGATAATTCCATTATCCTCCTACAGAGTCTGAAATTTCTCTTCCAATTTCAATGGAAGTGTAAGAATATCATAGTTAACTTATTCTAATATATAAAAAATTAAACTTGAATTACTGAACAGATAAATTAATAATAAATAATAAATTCAGTTATATTTCTTTCTCTCATATAAAAGAGTATAAGCTGTAGAAGTGCTCTTAATTGCAATAAATAAAAACAAAAGGAATCAGAATCTGAGCCAATTATCTCAACGCTATTTGTATCAGGCAATCCTAACTGGATATTATTTTCACTTGACCTTAAAGATTACAAAATTGACTAATTAAAAAAGGAGGTATATTAGATGGAGCAGGATGTATATCCTGGTCACATAGCCTCTTAACCTATACAGAATACTTAGGCTTGTTTAATTACACTCAAAGGACAAATTACACAATCAGAGATTCCAAGAATGGTTGAGGCTGGAAGGGACCTTTGGAGGAATGTTTTCTGATCCTCAGAGGGAATCTCCAGTGTTTCAATTTGTGTCCATTGTCCCTGGTCTGTTCACTGGGCATCACTGAAAAGAGCCTGGCTNAGGCACTGGGATCCCAGGCTGGACTCTGGGGCAGATGGGAATTGTGTGCACGATCTGGATTCTGGTACTGGATTCAGGAACACAGGGATCNCCTCAGAGGGAATCTCCAGTGTTTCAATTTGTGTCCATTGTCCCTGGTCTGTTCACTGGGCATCACTGAAAAGAGCCTGGCTCCTTCTTCTTTAGACCTTCTTTTCAGGTATTTATTTATAATGACAAAATCCCCCTAGGCTTTTTCTGTTTGAAGCTGAACAGGCTTTCAACCTTTCCACATAGGAGAAACACTCCAGCCACTTCATTATCTTTATGGCCTTTCATTGGACTCGCCACGGTATGTCCATGTTTCTCTTTACTGAGGAGTCCAGAACTGGACACAGTATTNAAGATCAAAGACAGAATGGAAGTAGTCCTCCTCACATGCTGGCCATTGAAGAATAAGAGGAAGACGAGCTTGACCCTCGTGATCCCTCAGCTTCATACCAAATATGACATATGGGATGGAATATCTCGTTGGTCATTTTAGGGGCACCTGTCCTGTCCGCTTCTCCCTGTAGGTACGGCCTTTTGCTTTCTGCACCCCCCAAAGCGATACACAAGATCTAGCAGTGGTTTTCATCTGCAAACCCATCCTTGGTACAAACTCTAAATATCAGCATTATCACTTCCCAAAGCAGACACTGCCTGAAAAAACATGCTGCTAACTTCAGAAAGTACAGNTATCAGTGCTGAGAGGAAGGATCATCTCCCTCAGCCTGCTGGCAACACTACCTAATGCAGCTTGAAGTACCAGAGGCTTTCTTTGTGTCAAGGGCACATTGCTGGGTTATGTTTAATTTGTTGTCTAACAGGACCTCCAGGGCCTTTTTTCTGCAGAACTACTTTCCAGCTGGGTAGCCCCCAGCATATTTCATGCACAGGGGTTGTTTCTACCCAGATGCAGGACTTTGCACTTCTCCTTGNTACCACAAACCTCTGGTGTATCAGTGACTTATCCAAGTTTTGTGTGCTACTTCAGACCTAAGGAAATCATGAACAAATTATCTGCCCCTTCATCCAGCTCATTAATGAAGATGTTAAACAGGACTGGAACTGGTATTGATCTCTGAGGTACACCACTAGTCCCTTGTCTCTAAATAGACTTAGATCCCCTGATTAACACCTCTGGGCCTGGCTATTCAGTCAGTTTTCAATCCACCTCACTGTNAAATTCATGAGGTTTCTGTCAGGCAATTTCTCCATCCTGTCAAGGTCGCTCTGGATGGTACCTGTCAAGATTTAGGGTCAGACAGTCTGCTAGATCTATAACAGATGTTCCCTGTTAACCTTTCTCCCTCTGCAAAGGGGAAAAGAAAGGAATAAGAGAGAAACACTTATGAATTAGAGAGGAAAGATAGAAAAAAATGTAATGAAAATAATAATAAAATTGAATATGTACAAAAGCAATATTGAACCCAACACCCCNTATCCAGTCCATACTTCCTTGGCTTCCCTATGAGGACCTTGTGGGAGGCAGTGTTGAAAGTCTCACTAAACACTATGTAGACAGTAGTTGCTACTCTCCATTCAGCGATCAAGTCAGTCATTTCCTCATGGGAGGTTGTCAAATTGGTCAAGCGTGACTTCTGCTTGGTGAGGTCAATGCTATCTACAACTGATTGTTTCCTTGTCCTTAATGTTCCTAGAAATGTTTTCCAGGCTTAGCTGCTCCATCACCTTTCCAGGGATTTAGATGAGGTTGACTTGCCCGTAGTTCTCTTCTCCGTCTTGCTCTTTCTGAGGATAGAAGTAACATTTGCTCTCCTCCAGTCGTCAGACCCTTCTCCCAGTTGACATGATCAATCAAATGTTATCAAGAACAGCTGCATCCCATCAGGCTCCATGAGATTATATATGTCCAGTTCTGTAAGCATTCTCTAACCTGATCGTCTTCCACCAAGGATAAGTATTCCTTGTTTCAGCCTTTCTCCTGGTCTCTGCGGCCTGCGATTCCTGAAGGCTGGTCTTGATATAAAAGACTGAGGCAAAGAAGGTCCTCAGTACCACATCCTTTTCCACGTCCTGTGTAACCAGGTCCCCCATCTCATTGACCAATGGACATTTTTCCTAATCTTTGTTTTCTCCTTTTTTTGTACTTATAAAGGCCTTTTGTTGTTATCTTTGACAGCCTTGGCTAGATTCAATTCCAGTTGGGCTTTGGCTTTCATAACTGCATTTCTGCATGATCAGATAATATCTCTGTATCCCTCCCAGGTAACTTGTCCTTGTTTCCACATTATTTATACTTTTTTTTTTTTTTTTTTTTTTTTTTTTTTTTTTTTGTTTTTTTGTTTTTTTTTTTTTGTTTTNGTGTGTATGTATTAGTGTAGTAAGGAGTTCCTTGTTCATCCATCTAAGCCTCCTGGCATTTTTGCCTGACTTCATGCATTTTGCGATGGACTGCTATTGATTTTGAACGAAGTGATCCTTGAGTATTAAAGGGCTTTCTTGGGCCCCTCTTCCTTGCAAGGTCTTAATTACTACAGAGTCTCACATCAGATCACATAGAATAGTGTTCTGTCTCGTCTCTAGGTATCAACAGCACTGGTCACTTTTCAAGGTTGTATTTGGTTTAAGTGGCAAGATTTTGGTAGTGGAGGGGTGCTACAGGGGTGGCTTTAGTGAGAAGATGCCAAAAGCTACCCCCATGTCCAATAGAGCCAGTTCTAGCTGACTCCAAGATAGACGTGTTGTTGGCCAAGGCCAAGTCAATCAGTGATAATGGTAGTGCCTCTGTGATAACCTATTTAAGAAGGAGCAAAAAGAAAAAAATCTACACAGCAACATTCTGAAGAGAAGAGTGAGAATACATAAGAGAAACAACTCTGTAGACACCAAGATCAGTGAAGAAGGAGAAGGAGGAGGTGCACCAGGTGCCAGTGCAGAATTCCTCTTGCAGGCCATGGTGAAGTCCACTGTGAGGCAGATTGTCCCTCTTCAGTCCAAGGTAGTTAACAGTGGAAGAGATATTCACCTGCAGCCTATGAAGGACCCCATACTGCAGTAGGTGGATGCCTGAAGGAGGCTGTGACCTGATGGAGAGTCCAGACTGCAGCAGTCTTCTGACAGGACCTGTAGTCTCATGGAGGGAAAGGAGCCCACACTGACAGGACTTGTGATCTTGTGAGGGGACTCATGCTAGAGTAGCCTGTTCCTGAAGGACTAGACCCCATGGAAGGGACTCACGCTGAAGCAGTTCATGAAGAACTGTAGCCTGTGGGAAGGACTCATGTTGGAGTAGTTGGAGTACTGTGTCCTGTGGGAAGTAACCCATACCGGAATACGTGTGTGAGGAGTCCTCTCCTTGAGGAGGAAGGAGTAGCAGAAAAAAAGTATGATGAATTGACCACACCCTCCATTGCCTGTCCCCGTGTGTTACTGGAGTGGGGAAGAAGCAGGGAAAATCAGGAGTAAAGTTAAGCCTGGGAAGAAGAGAGGGATGAGGGGAATGTATTTTAAGATTTGGTTTCATTTTCTCATTATCCTACTCTGATTTGATTGGTAATAAATTAATTTATCCAAGTTGAGTCTGTTTTGCCTGTAATGGTAATTGGTGAGTGCTCTCCTTGTCCTTATCTCAACCATGCGCCTTTTATCATGTCTTTTCTCCCCCTGTCCATATGAAGAGGGAAGTAACAGTGAGGCATTTGTGGACAGCTTGCATCCAGGTAAGGTCAACTCACCAGAAAGGTAAAAATATAGGTGCTTTGCAGACTGCTGGAAGTATCTAATAGTGTATGGTATAACTCTTAGATTAGCTCCACACATTGTGATATGTAACCTACCACATGGCTGCAAACTCAGTCTAGATCATTTAATAGGGTAATGTTGCCTTCAGTTCCATATACACTCTGGAGGAATCCGTTTCTTCAGTTTCTTGGGGAATTCATCAAGGAAGTTGGCCTCAAATTTCAGGCAGGTTATACTGGTTAAATAGCTAGTCTGTTCTTTTGAATATAGTACTGATATAACCTATTTAAAAGGCCTCAGAAAGCATATTCTTGGTTAGCTTCTTTCCATATGAAATGTTCTAATCTGATATTTCATTTCTCTGCAGAAGTAGAAAGGATTAATCTGTAATTGCTTTGATGGAAACACTCAAATTTTAATAACTACAACCTTAACAGGATTTGAAAAATGTGCTGTCTTTCAACTATGATATTGACATTCATACATAAGTCCTCCTAGTCTTTGTTTGCCATTTTTTAGAATTTATAGATGCATTATTTTACCCTCAGCATAGGTCTCCTATATTTTTCCAGTTAATGAAACAGGGAGATATTAATATTTTGTTATTGCAGTTCTTGATAATCAGTAATTTAATGTAAAGGTCAAAAATATAAAACTGTATATGTTATAGTAGTTCATGTCAGTGACTCACACACATTCAGGCTTTAATTAAAATCACAGCTAATTTATTATACTGTGTATAATTCTTCTCTCAGTTAAAACAAATAAGGAAGAAGAATTTAACAGAATTTGGCAATATCTTTACCTTTCACTAGGTGATAATTTAAATTATTTTGTAATTTCTTGAGAAAACTGGCAATTTGCCTTAAAAAAAAGTTAAGCCCACACCAGTGTATAACCCCAAACCAACTCAAATATACAGAACCTTCTTCTTTTTTTTTGTAGTTCTCTATGTCCTTAATACTATGAGTACATTTACTTTGATGTCCCTAGAGTCCAAAATGTATTCATCTGTGACTCCAGAAATTTGGCACTGCTGAAACAGGAATTTCAGGAGGTTTCGTCTACTCTGTAGGTTGAACTGGAAGGGCAGAAGAGCAGGTTGTGAAGTGTGAAGTGGGGTCTTTCACTGACTGACAAATCCCTTGAGAAGGGACAGTCCCAGGCTCGGAGTGACTGGCAGCTCCTGCAGTTTTTAGACCTGAACAGCTGCCCGTTGCAACTGAGCTGAAAAGGGTTCTCTAATTATCACAACATTAACAATCAACTGATTCTGGCCAGAAGGGACCACAACAGAGAAGTCTCTTTGTAAGCTACTTAAAATTTTTCATAGACCACATACAGCCTGCAGTCTGCCCTTTGTGACATTAGACAGTCTAGTAGCAATAAAAATAGTGGTATTACTGATAAGTAATTAAATTATTCTAGAAAAATACAGTAAAAATGTATTGAGGCTGCTCATTATGAAACAAAGGGTACTTTTATACAAGAAAACACTGAAATACTGCAGACAGTTTAGCCTAATTCTTGAAGTTGAATGTTGGCTTAAATGCTATTTTGAACCAAGATGATAACAATTGTTTATAGGTGTTTAACACATTGCAATCTTTGTAGAGGGAGAGGGAAGGAAAAATAAAATCAAAAACATATCCCTAAACAATCTAGAATAGTGGTAACCTAGGTCATGATTAGTGAGGCTACAACAAAGATGAAGAAAACAAGACAAAGATATGTAGAGATTTACAAGGTAAAGTGGAATACCTGTTCGACAATTTGAGTATTTGTCCTTTTGTCCGCTCCAAACTGAGATTTTTCCCTGAAAAAATCCTGAAGTTTAATATTTATGGTAAGGTATGTATGCCCTAACTGGCAACCAAGCACCACACGGCCACTCACTCACTCCCTCTCCAGGGGGATGAAGGAGAGAATCAGAAGAGTAAAAGTGAGAAAACTTGTGGGTTGAGATAAAAACAGTTTAATAAATAAAGAAAAAGGTGCACACACAATCGAAGCAAAACAAGGAATTCATACACCACTTCCCACTGGCAGGCATGTGTTCAGCCATCTTCAGGAAAGTAAGGTTCCATCACACATCTTGGAAAGTCAAATGCCATCACTCCAAATATCCCCCTTTCCCCCAGCTTTATATGGGGAGCATGACATCATACAGTATGGAATATCCCTTTGGTCAACTGGTGGTCAACTGTTCCTGCTGTGTCTCCTTCCAACTTCATGTACACCCCTAACGTGCTCATTGGTGGGGTGGGGTGAAAAGTGAAAGATGTCTTGACTCTGTGCAAGTGCTGCACAGCAATAACTAAAACATCCCTGGGTCATCAACACTGTTTTGGTCACAAATCCAACACATAGATTAATGGAGGGCATTATGAATAAAATTAACTCTGTTCCAGTCAAAACCAGCAAAACAACTAATATTTACCACAAAAAAAATTTAAATCAGTGATTAGTAAGTAAACAGTAAATAAAATAATATACCTTAGTAATTTAAATATTAATGGATAATTTTTTCTCCAGTAGTTGTAATAGTATTTAATGTCATGAATCAAGGTTAAAACATGTCCACTGAGTATATACATTTCACCGAAAATAATGAGGGGTTTTTTTTTTCTGTATCTCTCTTTAATTACAAATGATTTTGCAATAGATCATTGAAAATAGTATATTTTGTGAAGCTTTTTTTTTCCAATAAAAAAATATTGTCTTGGTTTAACGTGAATTTTTATGAGATATTATCTGAGGAGACTGTAGAATTTCCATCCTAAGGGTTTTGAAAAGGTTTGGCCTCACAAAGCTACACTTGACGTCATCTATTGACAGCAATAATCCTGCTTAAAGGGAGGTGCAACTGCATGACTTCTGTATTTATTGTCATCAATTACTCGAAGTAAGAAGATGTTTGTGAAATAAATGCCACATATAATAAGAAACATTTACTGAAATCTGTCAAAATAGAAAAACTAACATGTACAATATGTAATTTACTATAAGAAACTTTAGAAACTAATTTATAAGTAGATGTTAGAGCCTTATAAGTCTAGAAAACAATAATACTTGAGGGTTGCCTCCACTTTTCAAGAGTTTATAAACAGATGTGTTTTTTTGTTGTTTTTTTTTCATATTGTCTGCACCATTTTAGGAAAATCACTTAATATCCATACACACCAGTATTCACATTTATAGCAGTACAGTTGTATTTTTTGTCAGGATTAATTAGTGTAGATACTAGGTCTAAAAAGTCTTTGCTATTTCTAAGTCAGCATTGAATAAAATACTGTAGCTGTCTCATTAGCTTCAGTTGGATTTCTGCCTGAATAAATAATATAATATTAGTTCATTGTGTCCAGTTCTGGAGCCTCTAGCACAAGAAGGATATAGAGATATTGGAGTGTGTCCAGAGGAGGACCACCAAGATGATCAGGGGAATGGAGAATCTCTCGTATGAAGACAGGCTGAGACAGTCGGGGCTGTTCAGCCTAGAAAAGAGAAGGCTCCGGGGAGACCTTATTCTAACTTTCCAGTACCTGAAGGGAGCCTATATGAAGGCAGGGGAAGGTCTATTCAAAAGGGCTTGTATGGATAGGATGAGGAGCAATGGATTCAAGCTAGGAAAGGATAGATTTAGGTTGGATATTAGAAAAAAAGTTCTTTAACACAAGGGTGATAGATCACTGGAATGGGCTGCCCAGGGAGGTGGTGGAGGTCCCATCCCTGGAGTCATTCAAAGTCAGGCTTGATGATGCTCTAAGCAACCTGACCTAGGTAGAGATGACCCTACTTGTGTAGGGACGTTGGACTGAATGACCTCTGGAGGTCCCTTCCAGCCTGAAACATTCTGTGATTCTATGATCATTATCAGATAAGATATCCTGCTATATTTTGATTCTCTTATTAATAGGAGACAGGATTTTCTTTTCAGTTTGATTTGATGTTTTTGTGAGGCTTTTGAAAAAAAACAAAACAAAACAAATAAATGAAAATTGAGAAACTGTCAAAATCGCTTTATATAATGTTAAAGGCATCCAGAGCTGATACTGTGGTATAATCACAAATACGGTAAATACAACATTCTCTATGCATATGCTAGAGAAAATACAATTTTTCAAGACCTTGTTCCAGTTTAAGTGGAATAGCATGCATTCGGCTTGATATCAGCTAAACTTCAGGTTAATCACACTTTTAGCTATCATAGAGTGACAGCACGCAGAAGCTGAAGTGAGACTTTGCATTTAATAGATGAAATTCTATTTGCTACAAACTGATAGCAGGCTTGGCAGTTGAATGATGTATTTCCGGAAATAGGAAGATGTCCTAGAAGTAACTCATGGCTGTTTCCAAAGATTTATTAAAACTAAGTTGACACTTGCATCACTGATAGAGGTAATTTCGGAGCTCTTGAAATTCTACTGACCCTAAGATAATGAAACTACCACCTTGTGCACATTTGTATTCTGTGACATGTAACATGGGCTCATGGTTTGGAATGTGAAACGCTATCATTATGTGCTGAGGGAATTCATACTAGTAACTGAGGGCAAATGCATAGACTTGAAGGTATTTCAAGAAAAGATAGATGCAATACTCAGAACCAAATGAGGACTCTGTGCATAAACAACGATAACAGGTTATTTGGACAGTTAATAAAACTTAGAGTTCTGTAGGATGAGTGCAGCCTTGTAACTAAGCCTGTTTTTTTAAACGTTCTTTTTCTTTTATCCTGTATCACAGCAAGAATTTATATTATGCCCTAAAACAAATCAAATCCAGTGCATATGAAAAGTACCATGAAATGTGCTTAGTAAAGTCTTGCTGAGGTAGAGATATGTGCATATTTATAACACAGACAGCCACGGGCTGTACAAATGAGAGCTTTGCTTATAATCCAAATAATGTTTTCAACAGTATTTTAGATAAGAAGGATGTGTGTGAAACTCTGATCAAAAGTGTCAAATCTTTAGGCTCATTCAAAATGTGAATTGTCCATATGAAATGGGATGATTACTTTATACTAAAACACAGTAGAAATATTAAAGAAAATCAAGTAGAATCACTGGAACATTTCATTGCTTTAATAACTTTATCAAAAATACTCCCCAAAAAACTTTACCTTTTCCCCATGATTTAACAACCACAAGCACTTTGTAAGGTGTTTGAAAATCCACAGAGTTTAGAGGAACAAAGCTAATCCAGTAAATGGTCCTGAGGAGATTGATCACCACTGGATGAAAAGGAAATTAGTAATCAGGAAAAAAAAAACACATAAAAAACCAAAAAAAAAAAAAAAACCACAACAGAAAAAACCCCAAAGCCTCATTGCTGTGAATTTGGAGTATAGAGGACTTGAATCTTTCATTTACAAATTGTGCGTTTGATTCAGCTATGTCAGGGAGGAGATTAGCAATTCTCTCTTCCTCAAAGACAATGAGTAGTAGGGGTGAGGTAGAGGGAGAGTAATCTTTAGAGGATATTAAACTTGAGGCTCTACTTATCATGTAAGATTTTAAGTCTGGAAGGTTACTGTCTTTCTGGGACACTGTTTCAAATGATTATTCTTTATGCAATTAGTCACACAGGATTTGGTTTGTCCCAAACGTAATTAGATGGCTTTGGTGCTGAAGATTTTTACTGAAACAAATTTCTTTTCAGTAAGGTTCTGCTACTGTGCTTGTCCCAAAGTGTTACTTGGCTGACAAGTTTGTCCTAACTTTGTTAAGGACTAAAAAATGAGACCTTTGGTGTTGAAAACATCCAAGGAGCTTTTCATAGAATCATCTAGGTTGAAAAAGTCCTTCAAGATCGTCGAGTCCAACCAGTAACCCTGCTTCACATGTCCACTGTTAAATCATGACCCTAAGCACCATATCTGCACGACTTTTAGACATAGCCAGGGATGGCGATTCAACCACTGCCCTGGGCAACCTATTTCAGAGCTTGACAATAGTTCTGGTGGAAAGATTCTTCCTAAGGTCCAACCCAGACCTCCCTTGGCACAACGTGATGACATTTCCTTTTGTGCTGTCACTTGTTACTTGAGAGGAGAGACTGGCACCCACCTCTCTACAACCTCCTTTCAGGTAGTTGTAGAGAGTGATAAGGTCTCCCCTGAGTGTCCTTTTTTTCAGATTGACTAGCCCCAGTTGCCTGAGACACTCTCATAAGACTTGTTTTATTAGGGTCTGTGCTGTACTTGGAAGCTGCAATCAGCTTTCATTCAGAACAGTGAAAGGACAAGACATCCAAATCCATTAATAGCTTCATGACTGCAGCTCTTATATAAGATGGACATTTGGTCTTAGATCTATGTTCCTCAACCCATAGGGTGTCACAGCATCTGCTATTTTTCAGAACAATATTTGATTTATTGAGTGAATGAGGAAAAGGACAGGATCCATTCTAGATCTCTGTTATCACTATTGTTTTTGAAGCTATGCCGTAGAATCACAGAATCACAGAAACATAGAATCATCCAGATTGGAAAAGACCTTTAAGTTCATTCCTTTTCAGACAGTTGTAGAGAGCAATAAGGTATCCTCTGAGCCTCCTTTTCTCCAAGATAAACAACCTCAGTTGTCTCAGCTGTGCTCTAGACTCTTCATCAGCTTAATTGCCCTTCTTTGGACACACTTCAGCACCTCAAAGTTCTTCTTGTAGTGAGGGATCCAAAACTGAATACAGTTTTCAAGGTGTGGCCTCACTGGTGCTGAATACAAAGAGACAATCTCTTCCCTAGTCATGTTGGCCACACTGTTTCTGATACAGCCCAGGATGCTATTGGCTTTCTTGGCTACCCGGGCACACTGGGTGGCTGTTGACCAACACCCCCACGTCCTTTTGCTCCAGGCAACTTTCCGTTCATATTTCTTCAAGCCTATAGCCTTGCATGGTGTTATTGTGACTCCAGTGTAGGACCTGGCATTTGGCCCTGGTGAATTTCATATGACTGGAGTCAGTCTATCAATCCACCCTGTCTCTATCCCTCTGTAGAACTTTCCTATGCTCAAGCAGATCAATACTCCAACCAGGTTGGTGTCATCTACAAACTTACTGTGGGTGCCCACATTCCACATGAATCTGTGCTGTCTAAATATAATAATTTATTTCTAAAGTTAACTACAGAAGCCCACATTTCTGTAGTGTTTACATGTTCTCAATTGAATGTGGTGTCCTAGCATTATCTTGATGTTATTACAGCTTCAGAACACTGAAAAAAAAAGTATAATTACCTTTCTTTGCATCATATTTTTAGCATAGGCTTTGCATAGTCCTGCTTTATTTAGAGGTAATCATCAGGAAATTTTTCATTCTCTTTCTACTCCTTTGTGACCTATGAAGTACACCACAATGTTTTCCTCACTTTCTTCTTTTAATTTTATGAATAATAAGAAAGTGAAAAATTTTCACTGAAATCAAGTTTGTTTCAGTGTGGTCTAAGCTGATTACATATCAGTTTAATATATTTTTAAAAATGCCTATGAGAGTGTCTATAAAGGGAGATATTCTGTTTTAATTTTAAAAGTTCATGTTAGTTAAATATCTTGCCATTTTCATGCATATACAGCATGAAGTGGTTTAGAAACAGATCCAGTTAAGTAGGTGTAACTCCTTTTAGGGTGCTTTTATGTCAGAGTCATCAATTAATTCACCCCAATTAGAAAACATCCTCTTCTTCCACAACTTGCTAGAGATCTGTATGCAAATACCAGACTGGAACACATATAACTTACCGTAAAATGAATAGTCCTAGGTACTGAGCAAAAACTAGGAGAACTGCTACATCTAACTTACAAAGTATAAGTGTTTGGTTTTTTCCTGTGGGATTTCACAGTGTCAACTATCCTTGTGTAAAAAACACACTTATCACTAGTGAAAACAGAACTCAGTTTAAAGGAGGTCTATTTTCTTAAATGGATATAGCATTTAAGAAATATATTATGCCTCCTATTTCTGCTAAAGGAACAATTATCTTACCTCTTTTCAAGCCTCATTTGTGTGCCATAACTAAATTAACTACTAATGGCATATTAAAAAAAAAAATTAAAAAAAAATAAAAAACTTATTTTCACAGTGCCATACCTTAGGTTTGTTTTGGTTTGGTTTTTTTTCACTAGAATAATTCAGGTTAGAAGGGAATTCATGAAGTCAAATGGTCCAAATCCCGGCTCAAAACAGGGCCAATCTTTAATTTAGATCCAATTTAAATTTAAATGATAATACTTTATTACACTACTTAATGATTTGGAGCTGCCTAACTTCATTTAATCATTTAATGAGAATGCATCTATGCTGATTTTCAGTGGCGCTTACTCTGGGAAAACTATAAATTTGCAAATAGCAAATTTTCAAAAGAAGAACTACTGAGATGTTGAAAAGTATTTTCTCCAGTCTTCTTACCTCCATGTTACTGAACAAGTGTAGTCTGGCCTACCCACATCATCCCCAGCCATTTTCTTTCAGACTACATTATGACTTTTTTTTTATAATGTATCTTACTCAAGAAAAAAAAGGAGAAATGTGCAAAGCCAGTTTCTCCATCACTTTTCAACAAATGATGCTCTCTCAGCCAGGCAGAATTATCTGCTAAAAAGGCATTAATTTTCACATAACATGTTTACCAAAATTCATTTTACATTTATATTAAAGCTATGAATGCTTTAAATGCTTTAAAATTGCTGCCTAAGAAATTATCCACGGACATTCCAAATTGCTCACTTCTACATTCACTCTCAGGAAAGGTTAACTGCAGCAAAATTCACAGCTTATGACAAGTACGTTTCACCTTACTCACAGCATCCTTTAGAAAGAATTCAGGTCATCAGTGACAGGTGATTTGTGATTGTGGATTTATATGATGCATAATGGTATTATGATAAACATCAACCAGTAATGTCAGTCACACACTTTAAGAGTCCATAAAAACAGTCGTATAATTCAGTTAATGTGTATATTTAAATGCGGTTGCTATAATGAAAATATTAACTTCAGCAGGGATAATTCAGCTCTGAGCTTTCTAGAAAGCTGCAATCTCTTCAGGTCTTCACACTAAAACGCAATACTTAAATTGAGTTTAGGGATTTTTGTAGGATCTTTTTGTTGTTTTTCTTTTTTTTCCAGCATACATTGTCTCATCATGAAAGAACCTGGAAAACAGAAGCTGCACTTAGAGAAATACCAAGAATAGCATATTTTATCAATGGATGACTGTTCAGCTACTTCTTTTCTGAGTAAGTGTCTCTTTCTATTAATAGAGAACTTGAGTTCATTTCTTGTAGAGAACGGCCAAAGCTCTACTGGAAAGAAATTGAAGGAAATCCCTGAATTTCATCAGTTAAACATTATATTAGACCATGTCCACAAAAATACAAAACAACAAAGGTAAGAATCACAAATTTAAAAAATATTTTTCAAATACTTGGTCGCAATTTCTCATTCCTTACCATGACTCTGGAAGAGAATGGGAAAGAATTTTTTTGACACTCGCTTTGCACTTGTTTATCTGGTTACCGAAGGAGATACACTACTCTTGTAAATTAATCATAAGCTGCTATTCACAAAACAAATTATTTGAGAGAGACTCAAACAAATGCATATCTTTCTTGAAGTCCAAACAAGCATGGAAATATTGTTAAACCTATCCATATAAAATCCAGTGTTTCGTATGTTACTATGCATCCTGAAAAGTCTGAAATACCCTGGCAAAGATCTAGTTTTGTCAACTTTTGAATAAGCCAAAAATATTACTGAGAGAACAAAAAATAACCCCATAACTTATTTGTAAGGACTTAGAAGAGGAAGAGCATTGGTCATAGACTCGTTAAAAAATTAGTCCTTTCTGCCATAAAATAACTTCCCTTCTGCTTCTGTATTTCATTGTTAGAAAGGTCATTGTTTGTTTGAATAAGGGGAAATAATCTGTGAAAAACAGTTTATATAATGCAAATGAGAGAAGTTGGCAGAGGCATGCATAGAATTAAGCAAAGTACAGTTCTGACTACATGGCTGCTCACTGAAAAGTTTTCTAAAACCACAACCATCATGCTTCTCAAGGGCAGCCACCAACCCTAGCTAAGGACAGAACCAAAATTCTCCACTGATTAGACATCATAATAGTTTGCAAACCTAGTTATTACTATTTTTTCTTCTTTGAGGAGCTTTACATCCAACCTAGCAGGTCGAGGGAGTTTCTCCTTCCCCTCTACTCTGCCCTGGTGAGACCACACTTGAAATACTGTATCCTCAATTCATGAGGGACAACGATCTACTGGAGAGAGTCCAACAGAGAGCTACAAGGATGGTTTTGAGACTTGAACATCTCTCCTATGACGAAAGACTGAGAGAACCAGGGCTGTTTAGTCATGAGAAGAGAAGGCTGAGAGAGGATCTTATTAATGTCTATAAATATATGAGGGGTGGGTGTTAAGAGGAAGGGAACAGACTTTTCAGTGGTGCCCAGTAATAGGACAAGGAATAATAGGTATAAGCTAGAACATAGGAAGTTTCAACTCAGCATGAGGAGAAACTTCTTTCTTATGAGGGTGACAGAGCACTGAAACAAGCTGCCCAGAGAGGTTGTGGAGTCTCCTTCTCTGGAGACTTTCAAAACCCACCTGGATGTGTTCCTGTGTGGCCTGCCCTAGGTGATCCTTCTTTGGCGGGGGGGGTGTGGGGATGGTGGTGCATGGACTAGATAATCTCCAGAGGTCCCTTGCAGCCCTTAACATTCTATGATTCTGTGATACAACCTGAAAAGCTATAGCACTTTAACCAATGAAATGCTTCACACTACCTAAAGCATATAGGTAAGATTTCCAAAGGTCCAGATCAAAGTCTTTTCCTTTTCCTAGTGATATCAATAAGCTATACTAGCAGGAAAACTAAGATATTCTGTGGTTAATCATCCTTTTAGGTTCCAGAGTACAGTGGTATAAAAAAACCCCAAGGAAACACAAACAAAAAAAACAAACCAAAACAAACAACACAACATTTTTTTCTCCAGCTATTGAATGACATTTTCATTTCATCTGCTATTCTGCCTGTGTAAATTAGTGGCATAATAGTGCTATAACACCATGGCCCTATGGAACTCATACCTTGATTGTTTTATATCTTCTGCAATCCTAAACAGTACAAATATAAACTAGAGGTAAGACACTATATCCTGATTTGATACATTTACAGTCACTTTGCATTAACATTTAAGTTTACATTTATATTAGCACCCAAATACATATCTTTCATTTCCACCGCTTCAACTATGGTAGTATCTATGAATAACCCATTTTAACACAGCTGTCCTCACAATGTTTCTTTAGGGTTGGAAATTATTATCGTTCATGCTTTTTTAGCAGACCCACAAAGTCTGTGATACAGGACTTGCCTGTACTTCTAAAGTCATCATTCCTAGTGAGTACCTGGTCATAACGCAGCTGCATTTCTGGGTAAGATCCAGGCATTGGCACTATGAATCTGACTTTTTCCTGGGAGGTTTAAGAAAAAATCTCAGTATTTTCCATAAACTTTTAACAAAAGTGCTGACCCTGGGGATGTGAAGTAGGAAAATGTCGAGTCAAAGAGAGTCTGGAACATACGTGCCCACCTGCCACCACTCTATTTTTGTACAAAAGATGAGTGTGAGTAACAAAAGATGCAAACACTACCATGTCGTTTTCAGCAGAAGTGAACCAACTTCTGTTTCTTAAACTGAAAAAGTGCTCTTAAAGCCTTAAAATCTTCACATGTGCTTTACAAGCAGTTTTGGGTTAAACTGGGTTTATCACTTACAAACACATACATTTGGATCTAAGTAAATTGTACAATGTCATGCAAGTGTGTGGCAAAATATATGGCGAGCTTGTTGAATCAAGAGTCCTGATCAGTACACATTTCCCTTACTATGCATTAGTTTTGGTAATGTCAATACCCTTTATTATATGCTATACTCTTAACATTGAATAATTATTTTGCTAAACCAGGAGCTAAATGCCTGAAGACACAGTGAGTCTCTGAAGTGCAAAAACCCTCAGGCAGTGTAAACACCATCATGTAGTATAAACTAAGTGCATTATATGAGCACTAACATATGTTTGGCTTTTAATTGCTAATACACTTCTTTAGCAAGGTTACCAGCACACTGTTCCTTCAAAAGTAGGAAACTTACAGGAAGGAAAACATACAATATGAGAATTCCTTTTGCTGTTCTCTAGTACAACATTCCCATTGCTCAGTAAATCAAGACACTGACAGAAAGTAGCACGCAACAGAAATTACCTCCAGCAACGACAACGTGCACTTGATAAGCAAGGGAAAATTGCACTTTAATTTTTAATCATAGTAACACAAGCAATTTTTGTTAAGAAAATGATAAGCAGGGGTCTTTGCTGAAGTTCTCCTTACACTGAAAATTATATATTTACTTTGTAATCTTTGTTGCTGCAGAAAAAAAGCATGAGTTAGAGATAGTGGAAGGAATAACAAGAAGCAGTAGAAGCAAATATATAGAAATATGCATTACTGCTTGGACGTCTCCATCAATATGGTACAATGAACTGAGGGGAAGGAATGGGTAATTAAGTCATTGGAAAATGATGACAGGGGATAAAAAGGAGTAAAAGAAAATACAAAGAGACTCGAACAGTTAACCATTTTGCAGGTATTAGTTGCATTCAGTGGAATTTTTCACCATGCTCATAGTTGTCCGAGTAACACATATAGAATCCAAATGCAGTGTAAGCAACAAAGATATCAGGGGCAGCCTAAAGTCTCTCACCTATAAAGAGGCATCTAGTGTCATTTTAGATTTCCTAGAGTAAGTCTTACTATCTCTAGTTGCTTCTCCAGAAAGGAGCAGGTATCCTCGATGGTCTTCTGTAATGTCTGCTGTTCCTGTACTAATGTTTTAGGCAGTTCAAGCATCGCTAAATAGTTATGTTTAGGCAACTAAATTAGGCAACCCGATAAAGCTAATGAATGGAATCTGTGCAGTAAGATGATGAACTATGGACATTTAGTGGAGTTTGAACAAACCTAGACTACCCAGGGTACATTAGCAAATATCACAGAATCACAGAATCATAGTATGTTTTGGGTTGAAAGGGACCTTTAAAAATCATCTAGTCCAACCCTCTCACAACAGGCAGGAACATCTTTCATTAGATCGGGTTGCTCAAAGCCCCATTCAACCTGATCCTAAACAATTGTCCCGGTTTGAGACGAATTCAGAGGAGAAAATATCCCCTGATGGAAGGCAGGCCCCTCCCCTCACCAGGTTCGGGAAAGAAAATGTCCCCGGAGGAAAGTGAAGGGGGAAAACTATTTTATTTAACAAGGCAACAAAACAAAACAAAAAAAAACACAAGAAAAGGACAATAGTGCTAGACAAATAAATCGCTATCTGTGAGAGAAGGGAAAAAAAAACCTGGAACAAAGTTCTCCGAAGTGTGGCTTCTCTCCTCCCGGAGTTGGAAAGGCGTCCGTTCGGGGAAACCCCCCTGCAGACCAGTAAAAACTTCCCAGTGAAGTCCGATGTTCTGATGCTCCAAGTCCAGAAGGGGAAGAAAAGAAGAAGAAGAAACCAAAATCCCAGAAGGAAGAAAAAAAAAACCCACAAAACGCCGTCTGCCGTCTCTCGAAGGGGCCCGAGCTGAGCGCCGCGAGAAACCAGAAGGAAAGAAGCGCTGTGTTCTCTCCCCCCTTATCACTTTCCCAAAACAACAGGGAAAAAAACCGTAACCTTGAGGGAGAAGAAAAAAAACAGAACTTCTCTCCTTTCTCAGACTCAGTTTAAAGACATAGGAAGGCATAAAATTCATTCTTCTGGGCATGGGCTGACGACATAGGATAAACTCCAAGACAAAAATCACTCCAAGACAGCAATTCCAATGATGGATCATCAACAACTTCTCTGCACAACCTGTGCCAGTGTCTCACCATTCTAATCCTAAAAAATGTCTTCATTTTGTCTAATGTAAACCTACTCCTTTTCAGTTTCAAACCATTGCCCCTTGTCCTGTCACTACAGGCCTTAGTAAAAATGTTCTGTCTCTCTTACAAGCTCCCTTTATATACTAAAACGCCAGAATAAAGTCTCTCTGGAGCCTTCTCCAGAATAAACAACACCAACTCTTTCAGCCTTTCTTCATAGGAGAGTTGTTGAAGCCCTCCGATTTTTGTGGCCCTCCTCTGAACTCACTCTAAAAGATTTATGTATTTTTTCTGCTGGGTAGCCAAAACTGGGTGCAGTCCTCCCAGTAGGGTCTCACAAGAGTGGAGTAGATGGGGAGAATCACCTGCTTCAACCTGCTGGCCACACTATTTTTATGCAGCCCAGCATACAGTTCCAACTTACAGGAGCTGGTCCATAGACTGAAAGTTGGTGGTGCACACATATTTCAGAGTTTTATAATCCTTTCTGGTGACAAAAAAATCACATTTGTGGCTAGAAAACATTAGATACAATTATGAGAAGCATATTTTGTTTAAATTTAATCCAAAAGGAAACAGTTTCTTGTACTCTGGGACAATTTCATAACAAATCCAAACACAGCAGGTGGGTGCAACCGAAAGACACATTCCAAAGGTGTATTACTGATCCAATCTAAGACTTTCATGTAGATTAACCCTAAAATGAACAGAAATTAGAATCAGCGCCTATGGGAGATGCCCATAGGCTACTTTTTGAAATGGTGGCTGAAGGACAGCTAGAATACACTGGAATATCTTAAAGTGCATTAGATGTTCTGGTAGATCACTCCCTAGATTCATCTGCAGATTTTAGACACTCTAAGTGTGTCAATGTATATGTCTACTTGTCAGCTATGGCATTTAAACTTCTACTATAGACTGCAAATCTAGTGATTATTGTTAGTACAGATTGCTGAACTACTCAGCCCATCCTGACATAGTCATTTAGATTAGGTCAGATCTTCAGCTCTCCAAACATTACTGACTATGGAAAAGAGCCTCAGTTCATCTGTACAGATAAAGATCTCTGGTACTATTTTGAACATGCAGCCTCAAACATTTGCTCTAGGAGGACATGCGTCTCCAGTGAATCCTGATAGCTGGCTAGGTGCATATGTTACACACACTGTATCCCTCCTGACATGGATGAAAGTGTCTGAATGATTACACAGCAGAAGAGAGACTGAAAATGTCATTAAACTGATTTCTTTAAGAAATATTTGTTTAAGTCACTTCAAAATTCTTTTCTAGTCTGAAAAGATAGCACTTAAGAGCTAAGCTCCTTAGGAATCACTTCATCCTGACTGTAAAGGTTTCCTGACTGCATTTCATTATGCAGTGGGAAAAAGCTGTAATGCTTGTTGCAAGAGTAACATACACAAAAACCCAGTCTCACTATGAGAATGATAAATCATGTTAGTACTTTCATGCCCTTAGTCTGGCTCATTTTGGAGGTATTCCAAGTCACTGTACATGTATGTAAGACCATTTTTATTTTTTTTTTCGGTGCTCATAGAGATATAAATAACATACTCTGGCTCATAGATTATAATAATAATACTTAGATGATTTCCAAAAGTTAACCTTTGGGTAGTAAAGGGTTATTTTCTTAAAGAGACTAGATATTGCATAACACATTTGCATGAGCTCAAAAGCATATGTGACATGATGTCTTCTTGAAACAACACGACTAACACTTTGTAATTTTAATAGCAGATTACAAAACAGATTGGTGAAGATATATGGGATGTCTCACTGTGATTTTTCTCCTTTTTTTTTGGCAATGACTATATTCTGAGGATTCAACTTCCCCTAGGTTGACATGTATTTTTTTTTTGTTGGTTGGTTGGTTTTCTGCTTTTCTATGTTTGAGCATTTCAAATATTTTGTGTCTTAGCACCAGGTAACAAATTATTGTTTGCTTTTTTTTTCCAGATTTCAGACATTCCCCTAGATATCATTTATTTTTATGACTTCTGTTTTTTATGCGTTTCCTCTCCTGTTTGCCGGTCTTTAGTCTTCTGTCACGGTTTCACTGGTTACTTCTCAACAGACATATGATCTTCTCCCTATTCAGTTAACTTTTTCTTTATAAAGGGTTGTGGTGTCTTTCTGCTTCACATCAAACAACTAGCTACTTTAAAATGATAATTTTCTTATTCTGCTCTAATCTCAGTCTTTCTAGTTAGGTATATCTATGTTTTTCATCTTTTCGAACCCATACCTGTTCCTTAAAGTATCAGGCCTTACTCATTGACATAATGAATTTGTCTTTCTCTACCAGTCCATTCTCAGATAACAGGCTCAGTTTCATTTTCTCTTTTCTGCTAAGAGGTAATCTTTTCAGCTTCTTTTTTTTGGGGGGGCAGACTTAGATTCAGAGTACTACTTACTACGGCCAAAATTTTTGTTAGTTGTTTAATCTGTCCATTAAATTAGCAATAGCATTTTTTTTGCTTTTTTTTTTAATCTGTTCCTTGGGACATTCTGACCCATTGTTCCTTGTGGTTCAAATAACTACCAGAAGGAATAAAGAAAATTACTTCTTTTTTTTTTTCTAATCTATTTTCTCTGATGCCTTATAACACTTTATTTATGATATAATCTAGAAGATATCTCTTTAATGTCAGTCACTTGCTCACCTATTTTGTTTTCTATAGGAAATGTCTACCTTAAAAATCAAATTATTGAAAAGTTGCTGATTTCAGTTCAAGTAACTTAATAGTGATGACAGCAATGAAGATAGTTTACTTATCTTCTTTCATCTGAAAGAGATCCAAAGTGTGTTGAAAGCATGTCACATCACATCTAGCTGCACAGAAAATGTATTGTTTTCATATTTTTAAATAAATTAAGGACATAAGGTGTTTCCTTAGCTCTGTGAAGTCACAAGAAAACCACTAAATCAGCTTCAGTGGGCTTTGGATCTTGTCCATAATGGAAAATATTTTCCTAGGTACTCATTTGAATTCTGATACAGACTAATGCAGGCTCTTGTTAGTATTTTTGTTAGCTGCCAAACACATGTGTATTGTCTCATAAACTCACCTATATGCCCATCTCTGTTCTTTTTCTCTGTCTTCACAGTCACCATTTCACAACCCGGAAAAGGTCATACCAAATATTGAATTCACTTTTTAGGAGCAGTAAAAGTACTTTCAAATAAGCATTCTCAAAAGAGAGATTTTCCCATCAAATTATAAAAGGACAAATTCTACATTTCTTCGTTAAGCAAATCCACACCAAAGGTATTATTTCGTTCAGCCAGGAAACATAAAGAGTCATCTAATCAATAACTTCCTATAAATGTAATTTTGAATATCATGGAAACAAATGGGCAGAAAGCCATCAAAGTATGTATCTGTGAATAGCATCCAATTTTAACAGGATAAATAAATGGACTGCATTCATCTAATGAAAAAAAAAAAAAAAAAGATGTCTATGATATTGATACTTTTCAGTCCTTCTTCTAGTCAAATCAATTTTTTCTGTATTTTCCCCCTCATCTGAATTTAAATATTCTGAAAAGTTTGGCTAGTATCTTTTCTTTCCTTCTTCTCCCTCTTTTTATCTGTATCTTTGGACAGAAGGTTGTCTGGAGCATTTGCTGTCATGGCTTCACAATTCAGTGTGTGATATTGTTACTCTAGCAATATCTTTTTGAACGTGCCCCTGGCATGGTCTCATTTATGCCTGTTGTTTTTCTTTATATGATTATGAATAGTCATCTCAAAGCTAAAGGAATGTCAACAAACATACTGATGAGTCACCAGAATATTCTTTCACCTTGATCCTCTTCTCAGTTCTATACCCTCTGTCAGCAGTTCTCCTAGCAGTTTCCCTTTGTCCTCTGTTGTCTGCTTGCGTAAGTGCTTCCAGTAGGGAGCTAGACCGCTCTTTTCCAGGTAGACCTAAATGGAATGTATAGAGACCGTTTCATTTTAGACCAGTCATGATGTTTGACAAGATAGGTAAGATTCTATAATACATACCAAATTATCTATTTAAAATATATAAACCCCACATTGTATTATGTAAAATTAACAGCCTAGAAGAAGATGAAATTGGTAAAGGGACCTAAATACTAGTTCCACAGAAAATATGGAATAGAAAATGGAAGAGAAGATGGTAGAAATACTACTCCTAAAGTTTTTTAGCCTTCCAGGCACTTGTACTAAAATATTTTGGGAAGAAGTGAAAGCATATAGCTAGTTGTCTCCTTCTTTTGGAAAGGTGATCATCTAGGTATTCTTATCTCTCATATATGAAAGTGCTTTCTGACCCCTCACCCTTTTTTTCTTTTTAAACTGGCCTTTAAAATTTTCCAATGTTTATTCCTTTCAGTGATTTTTTTTTATCACACTTTACATGTTTTACCACTTCAAGACAAAGAATATACAACATAAAGGACAATATTTTGGAAATAAATTATTTGAGAAATGGGTGATTGGGAAAACTAAATAGCTCATGGTGATGAGCTCTTACTTTAATACGACATCTGGATAAGCAGCTGTGATTCTTGGATGCATAAGCAAAGGAATACTGAACAGAAGTAAAAAACTGTTCTACAGCACTAGAAAAGCTATTACTAGAATATTACATGTGATTCTAGTGTCTACATTTAAAAAAAAAATAGAAAGTGAAAATTAGGGCTTAGAAAAAAAATATTTGAGATCAGGAAAACATGTTTTCAATCAGTTACTAAAGGAGTTCAATTCAGTTAAATTACCTGGGAAAGGCAGATTTCCTCACTGTCAGCAAAATGGTTACATCACTGTAGTATGTGTGCTGACAACCTGTTGGGACACAAGGAGATTCTGAGGTGTGTGGGGCAAATGTTGAGTTCTCTCCATATTAGGGTATTTTACAATATAATGATTTTGAGTCATCTCAACAGAAGGAGCCTGCAGCAAATAGTTTTTACAGCACTGGTAACAATGCATGTTGCACAGATACAATACAGTGATTGCACAGATATTAGTATGTGCTAGCAAGCAGAGAAAACCCCTTCAGGGATCTTGGTTGTATGAGCAGTTATAGCAAAGAAAATTTCTTACAGTAGAGGCATGATGTAAAACACAAGAAGTATAAAAACTGGTAGTGACTGAAAGTGAGAACCAATATGTAATCAATAAAAAGGCAAACAGTCGCTTAGATAATTTGCATTGGGATTTGGTTGACTACTGATTTGCTCAATGACTTGATGCCTTGTATTTGATGTTGTCATAAAGGGTGTTCTCTAGATCAGCCATGACATACTGATTTAATATAAACGTCATTGATGGTGTTTTACATCCAGTTGAGATACTAGTTACATATAGAGGGATGTAAGGACCTCTTTGGTTATCTCAGTCTATGAAAAGAAAAAAGAAAACCTGATACAGACTGGCAGAACCACAGAAAAATTATTTTAAATAGAAAGAATGTTTTTTAAAGTTCCTGAAAATTCAATGATATTTTACTAGTAGCAGTAAGGCAGCCTCAGAGAGTGATCTATTTTACCCTTCATCCAATCTTGAGAACCACTGAGTAATGTGATAACAGAAGTTCCCCTGGCCATGCCAAAGGCAGTATTTATGGAGTCACTGGAAACTCTTCCATTCCTGCAACCTGCTAGTTCTGCCAGCTTCAAGAGACTTCTCATAATCTGAGGTTCTGCAGCTCTGAGGCACTGTTGAAATGATTTGCTCAGATTCCCTTCTGGCCAGTTCTTGAGCAATAGTGATCAATCACAATTGAATTCCTGGTACCACGTCACAACAAACTGATTAAACTCTCCCTGAAGAAATCACAGATGTTATTGGGCCTAATGATATCATCCAGGGCTTTAAATTATGAAGGAGACTATATTTGTCTTTCAAAGAAAACATTTGAGTTTGAAAGATCAGCAAAAAAAATAATAGAAAATATTCAAATCATGTCTAGTAATATTTACAGATAGTTATTAGTCCTCTGACTTTCAGAATTGTAGTGTAAGAAAAAATTCTTGTGATGTTTAAAAAATGTATCTGTGCCTTTTTAATGTTCTAACTACCATAAACAATTATTTAATCCTTGTTTTGCAGGCAGCAAGCACAAAGATATCATCGGCTTCATTAGAGAGTCTAGAGCTACTCACTGAGCGGCTGCAAGGACCCACTGCAGTGATAACTCCAGCTGATAACAGACATTCTAGCCTGGAGAAATCCCACTGATTGCTAAGGGACTCTTAAATAAGTCCTTACCATTGTGTAACCTATGTTCTAAAAATTCAACCTTTATCTCATCTGTAAATTAAAAATACTTTATTATGGGAAATAATGACTAAATTTAAGCCCAGAAATGTTTTTCGCAGAAGCACTGAAAATCAGAGATGATACATATGCACGGAGATTACATGCAATGTAACTACTTCCTTTAAGTGTGTCATAATATTAACTATGTTGATTTATATTGAATTCAGATTTCATAGTGCTGCTCTGTTGCTCAAATTGAAATTGAATGGATTAAGCAAGGAAAATGCCTATGATCTCCAACCACAAAAGAAGTAAATGTTACTAGCTACATTTATTTAAAACAGAACAGAACAAAACAAATCAAAAAACAAAAAACCCAAAACCAAACAAAACAAAAACCCCCACC